>CM040398.1:43439221-43644221 GCA_022702515.1 Ilyophis sp. 1 JC-2022 | reverse complement strand
GGTGGGAGTGGGGGTGGGAGTGGGGGGGGGGGCAAAGATTGATGGTTAAAGTTAAATTGCATTAGCTGTGCAGTTTAAATATTTAACACCATCTTATCATAACTGTTCTTAACACTTAGTGTAAAATACAGCTGAGGATGTCTTTATATGTATGCAGAAGTGTAGATTTCTGGGTCATCCTGCCGACTGTCTCTTACGCCCTGTTTAGGGGGGTCATCTGGCCTCTCAGGGGCCGGGTCACATGCGTTCACAGCTGCCACACCGGCACGGCGGGTCCCACGTTCCTAAAAGTGTCCCCACGGTCCCGCCCGTGGAGAGGCGATCGGGCCGGGACGGAGCTGCGCTCCGCCACGGCTGTCCTTGGCCCGGCGCTCTCACCCGAAGGTAAACGTTTATAGCGGGATCCTCATTAAAGCTCAGGGCCTTTAATAGGGCCAATTAAAACGGCCACTTCGTTCCCGGTGAGAATTAAACGGTGCCGGGGTTTATTGGGAAACGGATAAGGAGTGAACTGCATCGGTTTAACGTGGGATGATAACCCTCCCCACCCTACACACCCCCCCTAACGCTCCTCAGAGCCGATGTCTGGAAACCGCCATTTCCGCTACTGCCTCCGATTTGGCCGGCAGCCACACGCCCCTTATTTAACTTTGCCGGAATTGATCCTGTGGTTCTGAACCTTGGTTTCCTGATTCTTCAACCTTGCAAGTGCCAGTTAGAACATCAGTCCTTTTGCTCTCACAAGTGAGTGTGAATTGCAGAGTTATGTTGAATTGGCTTCAGATTGCTATTACTTTTTACCTTTATACCATAGACACTTTTTCAGATAATTGACCTTTTATCGCCAAAAAACCAAAAGTGGGAGAATGTCACACATTTGAAAATGAATGATGCAATAGCGATATGCGCTTAATACATAACATATTATGACACAACACACAATGCACACAAAACAACACTGTACTAACTTATAGACCTAACAGTACGATCCCAGATGATTTTTTTTTTTTTTTTTGTGCATTCATCACAATTAATCATTTCTTTGTCTTCAAGGTTCTTTTTACTAAAATAACAAACCACATTTTACATACTTTACTTTTGTACCCTTTTTTTTTTTGATTTACCTTACCCCCTTACCCCATCATATACCCCATTACCACATTTTCCCCCCCATTTCTTACCATACCATATTACCATCTTTCTATACCATTTTCCAGCTTTCATAATTACCAATTTTACTAGGAAGCACAAAACTAGTATTACTTTTTTATTTGGAATTTTTAATTAGTTTTTGAAAAATTTACAAAAAAAAAAACATTTAATTTTTTAAATATTGTTTTAATTTGTTTTTGTTTTGCATATGTTTTTGTGCATCATGACTTCCCTGACCAAACAGTATAAAAGATACAAAAGACTCTTTATACTCTATATTTCTCTTTTTTCCTCTTTTTACCTCTCTTGGATTCTTTATTTATAATGGGGGTGGGGTGGTAATTTGGGGGGGGGTTAATTAATTGGGGAACAGTATGGAACACATGGTTGGCTAAATGGCATTTAGCCATAATGACTTACAGCCATTTCGCCAACCATGTGTTCCATACTGTTCCAGCATAATTTACAGCTAAATCTAGTCCGACCCCCCACTTCCCATAGAGATCCATTCAACTGCAGAGAAGTTATAGTATCGCTTGTAAGAGTACCAGAAAATAATTGTCATTGTATCCTTTCAAACTCAGTGTTAGAGTACAGAACCAAAATAACAAAAAATGTGTCACTGTCCAAATGGTGCTCACTGTACCTGTGTATTCACACCAAGTACTGTCACATAAATGAAGGGGATTTCTTTTCTTACATTGAATGCAAATGAAAACCAGAAAGACCACAATGAGAAAGAAAGAAAGTGGTTCTACAGTAAACAGGGTGGAAGCCTTTTTTTAAATATCAGTTGGGTAACGAGCTTTTGTCTTGACTTTTTTTTTACCTCGTTTTGCTGGTTGGGGGCTGAGGCCTGGTTTTTTGTTATATTTTCTTTCTGTTTTCCTGTACAGCGTCTTTGTGACAGTTCTCTGTAAAAAGCGATATACAAATAAAATGTAATTGAATTTTTTTTTTTACTTTAGGTGTTAAGCAGCGGCCAGAAATTTTGGACGGGGGCATTGAACTAAACTGAACCCGGCGCTCCCCAATTTTACTCTACCCCGTTCAGCGTCGTTTTATTATCCTACGACGTACAGACCCGCAAACCCCCCGTTTCCTTGACGACGGGTCGATGGCATTGATAGCTGCGAAACGGGCGAGCGTTTGAGTGCCCTCCCGGCAGGCTTTTCCCTGATTATCGCTGAGCCGTGTTGGGGGCGGGGCGGGGTTGGGATCGATAGAGGCTGCGGTGTGGGATTACCTGACATTGTCCTCTCCATATGATAATAGGAGAGAAGAATAATGAACACACCGACCAAGCGGCCTAATAATTGTGAAATAATTGCTCGACTTGTAGTTGTAACAAATCTTTCTTCTCATCCCCCACCCCCCTCCCTCCCCCGCTTCGTGCGGGGAGCCCCTGAGAGACCGGAAGGTTCTGTGGATTAGACGGATGGTTGAATCACAGGGCTGGCTTACTCCCCTACATCAGCGTTATTAGGAATTATGGACTGGTCTACCTCCACACCTCACCCTGGACATTACACTCCTAATACTCCAATTATTCCCACACTTCCCGCGCCTTTCGCTCTGTGCGACGCTCCGAGTAGCTGACAGGAAGCGGGAAATCGATGGAGTTTTCCTTTCAGAGCCAAATTAGATTATAGTGAAGCCACTGCATGAGTACAGTACATTCTGCACCAACACCCCTTCATGCCATGATAACAGGATTGTACTCTCTCAAAAACCTTTTGATTTGTTTAAGCTGTTGTTTTTGTACAACAAGATGAACAGTACCAAGTCTCCACAGTGATGTCTGTCTTTAATACATCTGGAAAGAAAAATGTTTTTACCAATCGGTCAGAAATGTTTCCACGGAGTGGAACATTTCGGCTTGCATCTGTTCGCCGACGGATTTCATGTTCCTGCCGTAATTGGGTGTCCTTCTGATAAATTTGACCGGTAATATTGGCTGCGCAGGGTCTGGCGATGGAAATGACGGTCATTATCGAACTTCAACTATTTCTCTTTGTCTCAGTTGTTGGCTTTTTGTCAGGTGAAGCTAAACCGCGAGCGATCGAAAGGTTCGTCATCGGTTTGCTTTTTATTGAAGTAAAAGTTCAGGTCTCAGCATCACGGTCCACTGTGGGCTTGTGCGCGGGGCCTGTTGCCTGCTGGGAGTGGACTGTGGGGGTGTGGCTCACGTCGAACTTGTGCGTCTTGTGTTTCAGTGGCCCAGAAGATCGTGGCGACCCGGAAGAAGCAGCAGCTCTCCATTGGGCCTTGCAAGTCCCTCCCCAACTCGCCCAGCCACTCCTCTGTTTGCTCCGCCCCCGTTTCTGCTGTGCACATCAGTCAGGTGAGGGGATTTGTCAGGTGCACTGGGATGGGTCATGACAGGAAAAAGGCCTGCACGCACACAAACACACACAAACTTACACACTCGCACGCGCACACACTCACAGATGCACGCACAAACACACGTAATCTCTCCATACACACACAGAGATTCGCTCACACACGCGCATGCACAATCATAGCAACACACACACACACACACACACACAAGCTCGTTCTCCAGGAGAATAAGACACATTCTTCACAGTAAATGAGGAAGCTTTAATTGTGGCACTAATGGTGCTTTCAGCAAGCCGGCCTCCAGAGTATAATGCCCTTTTTTCTTACCGAGAGAATCTCTTAGTCTCTGTTCTACGCCCCCCCCCCCCCCAACACTCCCATTGGTCAGGGCACATATTTACAGAGACTGCTCCACCCCAGCTTTTACTCTCTCCAGTTAATTCCCATTGATTGCTCATCACATTAGCATTAGCATAACTCAAAGTGAGCGGTTTGTTTGCATACACTGTCCTGTAGCCTCACAGAAACTGGAGGTTGTCGATGTGGCACGTGTGTAGTTTTACACATAGCATCCTCCTCCATCGTGTTCTCCCCCCCCCCCCCCTCTTTCTCTCTCTCTCTCTCTCTCACTCTCTTTTTGTCTCAGAGTTTTGAACTGAATTTGATGTCAATGTCCCCTTTCTCTCTCTCTCTCCCTCTTTGTCTGGTCTGCCACCCCCACCCCCCACCCCCCACCCCCCCGCAGACGAGTAACGGTGGAGGCAGCCTCAGCGACTACTCGTCCTCTGTCCCCTCCACCCCCAGCACCAGCCAAAAGGAACTGCGCATGGACGTCCCGCAGACCACCAACACCCCCACCCCCGTCCGCAAGCAGTCCAAACGCCGCTCCAACCTCTTCACTGTGAGTGGCCAGGGCCCCGCCTTCCAAGAGCGGGCTCGGGGTCGGGGATTCATTCCAATTCACACTTTCAATTCGGCGGATTCGGGAAATTAATTGAAATTGAATGAACCAATTGAAAAATCTTCATTGAACATCGTGGCCATTTCCACAATTTGATTCACGATTTGACATTCATTTTTTAAATTTATTGGAATTCAGTGGGATTGATTTTTTATATTCTAAGATTCCAAGAAAGATCCACATATTGAATTAATAATTTGCATAATATAATGCATGATGTATTATCTGTGTTCACATTATGTGTTCAACCTTTTATTCTATGTGTGCATTTTGTGTAATACAACGCATATTTTGCTACAATGCAATATTGTCAATATGACCAATATTATATTATTATACAGTATATTATTTTAAAATGGGTCTGTGCAGTAAATGGAATTGTGATTCAATTAATTTGAGACAGCCTTGTTACATTATGATTTTGGCCAACAAATGATTGTATTAGTAATGCCTGAAGGTAAATAATTTATTTCTGTGCGTGTTACCTTGTGATCCACCTCGACCCCCTCAGCGAGCCCTAACCCACAGTTTGGGATCCGCTGGCATACGCGGTGTTAAAAACGCCACAAACGCAGATACAGTGAGCCCCATAATTAATTAATTTTTTGATATTGTGGTTCTGTACTCTTAACACTTTTAGTTTGAAAGGATACAATGACAATAACGTTGAAGTGCAGACTGTCAACTTTAATTTGAGAACATTTTCATCCATATCGAATGAACCGTTTGGAAATTATAGAACCTTTTGTACATAGTCCCCCCCCCCCCATTTTCAGGCATCAAAAAATATTTCACATAATGTAGAATAAAGTAATGATTTTTAATATTTGGTCGCATATCCTTTGCATGCCGCCATGACTTCCTGATGTCTGTGACCCAACAACATCAAAAGACTCTTGATATCTTATTTTCTGGTACTTCTACAAGTGATTCTATAACCTCTCTGCATTTGAATGGATCTCTATGGGAATTGGGGAGTTGGACTAGATTTAGCTGTAAATTACACTGGAACAGTATGGAATGCATGGTTGGCTAAATGGCTGTAAGTTATCAAGGGTCTGAGGTATCAAACAAGCCACAAACTATCACTCTGCTGCCAGATATGCAGTAGGTATGGCTGGATAACTTGAAGGGAGTTATTTTTCCATAGAGTTCAATAGAATACTGAAGTGAGTACGTCAGACGTTGGCGGAGTCTGGTCTCGGAAGTAAATACCCTATGGCAGATATGGCAGGGCTTCGGAGACTATCGACTATTTCTTGAAATCTGATTTATAGAATTAGCCGAAACGTTCCTGGATTAGTCCTGTGTGGTATAAGGATATAGACCATATATCGCATGTTCCAATTTAAATTTTTTTAAGTAATGGATTAATGGTTGTAGTTCGTCTTGTCGTCCTCTTTAACGGACTACATATCCAATACTGCTACACATGGGTGGTTCTCGACCAATCAGATATCATCATCTCGTCTGGACATTTTTGGCTGTGTTGCCACTGAAGACGAGCTACCGTTACCTTGCTAAGTTGAAAAGCCCACCAGACATGGTCAGGAACTACGCTACAGTTAACCACATAAAGAAATTCTAGCTTCTAGTCCTTCAAGCTAGCTAGCTAACGTTAGAAAAGTGTTTAAAAATGGAGCTGTGTGCTACACGTTATATGACAACGTTTGGAGACGCTACGCTCGTCCGGAGGAAATTATGGGATATCGAGTTTTTAAACAGCAGCAGCGCTGGTATATTTACAAAAAAATACTGAAACATAAAATATACTCGAAGCTGGTCCAGAAAAACGACATAGTTTGTGAACGGGCGTGATATTGAACAATCCAGGAAATTGAGTGAGGCTTGTTTGAGACCCTTCGCCAACCATGTATTCCATACTGTTCCAGCATAATTTACAGCTAAATCTAGTCCCACCCCCCAAATCCCATAGAGATCCATTCAAATGCAGAAAAGTTATAGTAATGCTTGTCAGAGTACCAGAAAATAAGATGTCAAGAGTCTTTTGATATTGTTGGGTCACAGACATCAGGAAGTCATGGCATGCAAAGGATATGCGACCAAATATAAAAAATGTTTACTTTCTTCTACATTATGTTAAATTGTCCAATATTTTTTGATGCCCGAAAATGTGGGTGACTATGTACAATAGGTTCTATAATTTCTAAACGGTTCATCCGATATGGATGAAAATACCCTCCAATTAAAGCTGACAGTCTGCACTTCAACCTCATTGTCATTGTATCTTTTCAAACCCAAAGTGCTAGAATACAGAACCAAAATAACAAAAAATTTGTCACTGTCCAATTAATTATGGTGCTCACTGTATATACCGGAACGGTCGCTCGACTGAGATTAAGGCGTTGGTGCGTTACATTTGTAAGCGACCAGCGATTCTTTTAACGCCGGCAAGCTTTTAAAAAATGTTTTTTTTTTAAACTGAAATGTTTTTGCTAATGCTTGACCAGACTGGCGCAGGAACAGAAGCGTTTAAAAGAAAAAGGCAAACGCGGGCCGAGACAGCCTTCTCACCGAGCGAAACCCTGTGTGTCTACCCCCCCCCCCACCACCCCACCCCACCCCCACCCCTCCGCAGTCTCGGAAAGGGAACGAGCCAGACAAGGAGAAGAAAGGACTGGAGGGCCGAGCGGACAGCATCGGGAGCGGCCGCGCTATCCCAATTAAACAGGTACCTCTCCCGTTCCCCCGCCGGCGATCCGCCGCCGGGTAATTGGGGGGCCAGCGGCGGCTTGCGGCGGGTAGAAGTGGCCTGTGATCGGGAGTGGGGACAAAAACAAGGCTTTTCCGTTTGATGACTTCTCCTTGATTAGCGGTGAAAGCACACACTTGACATCAATTAGAGTCAGGTTCTCCAGTGTATTGAAATGAGACCATTAGGATAAGGAGTGGGAAGGGATTTCTCTCTTCCCCCCTGCCGCGCTCTCTCTCTCTCTCTCTCTCTCTCTCTCTCTCTCTCTCTCTCTCTCTCTCTATTTCCCTCTCTTCTCCGTGTGTCGAAGCGAGCAGAGAAAAGGGAGCTCGGCCTAATGAAGTGTTGTCTGGTGGCTGGCATATGGACCCGGCTCCTCTTTTCAAAGGACTGCCTTTCCTGTGTGGCGGAGAGCTTTGATTGGAGCGTCAGCAGGGGGCAGAAGTCCAGGTCCACCCCCTCCCCCTCCCCCGAGCTCCAGCCCCAGGAGCCGGGGATAGGTTGTTTGAGTTGGCCTTAATTTGTGGTAAACAGTGAGAGCGAGTCAGGGGAGGGGGTGTGTGCGCGCGTGTGTGCGCGCGTGCGTGGGAAGGGTGGGGGGGCGGCATCTCCCGTGAGTTCCAACTGGAGTGTAAGAATCAAGCAATTAGTGGTGCTAATGGTGGTCTCTCATGTCAGCGTCGGGCCCTTGTTTGTAATTTTCTAATGAACAAATTGCATCTGTGATTAGGGCTGCCTTTAAATGAGCCCTGTGTTTATTATCGTGGCTGCAGCTGTGATTAGCCATTAGCTGGGCCTGCGCGAGAGCCGCGCGTCCCCATTTTAGTGAATTCACAGAAGGTACAAGTGACCCCCCCCACCACCACGTCCCTACTCTGCACATGTGATTGCCGTCGCTGAACTCCACACCGTTTACAAGAACGCCGTGAGCACTGTGTACAGCTACGCCATGTTGAGCCGTATGGAGCACAAGTCCTGCTGGACTGAAGTAATTAATCGCCTGTTCTTTTCACCTCCTAACTGTTTAATGACTGAAACGGGCCCTCACTAACTCAACAGTAAAAATGCCCCTCATTATCTATGGTGGGTGGCAGTGTAGTATAATGGTTAGGGAACTGGACTTTTAACCTAAACGTCGCAGGTTTGATTCCCAGGGAAACGGACCCTGCCATTGTTCCCTTGAGCAAAGTACTTCGCCTGAAGGAAAATTTGGCAAAAACCAGAAAAGCTAGCGCCAAAAAGTGGGAAGAAAAACACTCAAACGGTGGGAAAAAATCTAGAGAGGAGCCCGGCTACACAGGGGGATCTCACCTGGCTGGCCTGGTGTAAAGTGCAGGTGGAGAGGAGCCCTGCTACACAGGGGATCTCACCTGGCTGGCCTGGTGTAAAGTGCAGGTGGAGAGGAGCCCGGCTACACAGGGGGATCTCACCTGGCTGGCCTGGTGTAAAGTGCAGGTGGAGAGGAGCCCGGCTACACAGGGGATCTCACCTGGCTGGCCTGGTGTAAAGTGCAGGTGGAGAGGAGCCCTGCTACACAGGGGGATCTCACCTGGCTGGCCTGGTGTAAAGTGCAGGTGGAGAGGAGCCCTGCTACACAGGGGGATCTCACCTGGCTGGCCTGGTGTAAAGTGCAGGTGGAGAAGTGCAGGTGGAGAGGAGCCCTGCTACACAGGGGGATCTCACCTGGCTGGCCTGGTGTAAAGTGCAGGTGGAATGGATGGTAGCAGAAATATAATGACGGATCACAGCAAATAATCAAATTGGTTGGGCAGGTTCCAGTCTGAGGTATTAAACTAGCCGGTAAAGTAGAAAGTCCAAATCTGGAGATGTATAATATGCACTTCAGAGGGCGGGGGGTTGCACCTGGGGTTTCAGGTTGCTTCAAGGCGTGGCCTTAACCCACGAGGAGGGACTGGTTATATATCCAGCTGTATAAATGGGTATAAATGGACACTATGCGGAAAATTCAAAAGCTGTTTTAGTCGCTGGTGGGGGGCAGGGACAGACAGACACATACACACGCACGCACAGACACACACACACAGACACACACACACGCAGACACACACACTTATGTGCACACACACAGACACACACGCAGACACACACACACATGCACACTTAAGCACACACATTAATAGCCTTATGAGCCCCAGACTGGGTTGTGGGAGGCTGGCAGCAGGACCCTCCATTCTCCCGCTGGCTCATTTGCATAAATCTTATGTCAGTGGCAGTTAATGAAGTACAAATGAGCCTGGCAGAGGTGATGTTTGGGTCGCGGGTGGCAGAAGGGAGGCGTGTTTACGGCGGGCAGCTGCGAGAGCCTGGCCCAGGCGTGTTTGGGCAATGAGCAGTGTTGGGGTGGGGGTGGGGGTGGGGTGGGGGGGGGTTTGTCGAACAGTGTTTATTCACCTCATCGCTGATTGTAGGTTTGCATCTAGCCGTTTGGTACAGCGCACCTCTACCGTCCTGCCATGGTTTCTGGTAGTGTTCACCGAGCCTAGAACGGCTTAGTGCCCGACAGCTCTGTGCTTGATGCTGGCTGGCGAGGCGACTGTCTGTTCGTTCGCTCTCCCTCCCTCTGCGATGTTTATAGTTCCGCCCGGAAACCAGACGGGTTCCCTAAACCCGTCGCGCTGAGAAGGACTGAGGACTGGGAATGTGTGTTCCCCTGATTTTTGTATTCAGTGATACATTTTTTCTTGTTATTCTTGTTGCTTGGTCGGTTTGCAATTTTGGCGTCATAAAGCCAGACTCAAGTGTGTCACACTGAGCTCATTGTAGGCGCTAAACTCCCCCCCTGACCACAGCTGTGCACTACCACTAATCCGCGCTGAGGAACCCCCCATGTCTGATTGTTAGCGGGCGTCCCATCCAGCCACAGATTCTCCATAATTGGACGTCGCGCACGGCGAACGTTTCTCCAGCGTTTCGAAACCGGAGCCTGTCGCGGCCTTAACGAGCCAGCTTATTGCAGAAGAAAATACAACGGAACAGTTGCTCAGAGGCACATGACAGAAATTAATTTTGGAATTGGATGTTAATTGATTTGATAATTCCCTGTGGTCTTTCCTCTTCCGTACGCGTCTGCGTCTCTCCCGATCTTACTCTCCGCCTCTCACACGCCGCGGCAGCCGCCTTGGCGGCAGACCTGCTCTCTAATTAGGCGCAGCGAGGAGAGGAGAGGAGAGGAGAGGGGGGCTTCGCGTACCTGCTTTCCATTAGCGCACTCGAGCCTCCGTAGGGCTTTGTTTCCCCTTCCAACCTTTCTCTCTTCTTCCGCCGAGAGCGTTTCGCGTCCGGGGCGAAGCCCGCTCCGGCGTCTCTGCGCGGCGACTTTTTCTCCGGCGTCTTTTGCGCATTTAAAAAAGACGAATGCGCACACCGCTCTTCGGCTGAAGATTTATTGCGGGAAGACAGTACGTTTTTTTGATCGCTCGTTTTTCGGTACCGGCGGAACGAAGTGCGCTAATCGCTTTGGCAGATGTCTCCCAGTGTTAGGTGCCCCTGTGAGAATATCGCACCGCGGTTACGTCCGGCCTCTCAGCCCCTTCCTCCGAGGTAAACGTCCGTTAATTAATCTTTTTTAACTCAGCGGCGGACAACGGGAGTCAATTTGAGGCTTGCAGTTGTTGTTAAGGGAGACATCCTGAATCAGTGTCATCTTTCTATGGTTTCCCCAGTAGAAGGATTTTAACACACTGATTCAAACACGGTGACTGTACAAGAACACACAGTAAATGTCACGCGCAAGCCTGATTGGTACTGCGAGGTAGCGTTGCGGTTAGGGCACCAGCATCATGGTCAACCCCATGGTCAGATGGTCAACCCTATGCGAAAGATCCGGCTGGGGAATGCGCCGTTTGCAGGTTTAATCGCTTTGTGTGGGAGAGCACGGTGGAGAAAATTGAGGGTAAATAATGATGCGCGTACTCCACATTTGAGCTGCGTTTCCGTTCCCTCCCGCTCGCCGTCGAGCGGCAGGATGACCTCCGCGCATTTGAAGCAGGAGCGTAACCTCTTCCGCTCCCGTCGTTGTTTATTAGTCATCTGCTGGCACTCATTACCTGGGTTATTGTTCTAGCGCTAACTCAAGGTTACCATGTTACGTGGCTCTGAGCTACAATAAATCCCTTTTTTTTTATTTTTTAAAAGGTTGCTTCATTAGAACACGCGCCTCATTAAAGCATGCGAACCGCTCAGCGGACAGCGCGTGCCACCCCACGCACACCCAGGCTCGCTTGCACGCCGACACACACACACACACACACACACACGCGCGCGCTCTCCTGAACGAGAGCTGGGCGGACTCCCACTCTGCAGCAATTAGGCGGCAGGAACCTCGCCTTCCCGCAGCGACGCGAGTTTGGGAAGATGTGAGGCGCACCGGCTCCTGTGTGAGGGATGGCGATGTTACCACTGTGCGTCTAATCATGCTGTACCCCCCCCAGGGCGTAAAACACTGGCTCGGGGATAAACCTGCTCTCTCCTCACCTGGAAGACCGGGCCCACGGCTCCCGCTTCCATTCCTGTCCCGCACAGATACGCCTGCCGTCTGCGTGCGCTCCGCGTCGTACCCTCAGGGAGCGCGCTGAAATCTGAGCTCACGTCTTTGTTTTGACAAATCGCGAGCACATGTTTGTTTAGTCTGATTAGTTAACTGTCTGGTCCCTGTTATCTTCCCAGTGGAGAGGAATCCCGCTAGAGAGCCGCCGTTCGTAAGGCTGGACCCAGCGTGGTGCAGATGGCGGGAGAATCTCTGACAGTTGTCAAGGTGGCTAATAAATGCGTGGAGATCCACAAGCTTTGTTTACAGAACCTGTTTACTGCGAGGACTCCACCAGCATCTGCTTCTTGTTCCTAATTAGCTGCTAATTACTGGAGAGGCTTGCACTTGTCTTTGTCACCCCCCCATCCCCCACCCCCGCCGATGTAGGCTTCTCACGTTTTAATTTGCAGCAAACGCTGCCTTGTCTTGGAGTGGAATCTAAGAGGCAGAAGATGGGAACAAGGCAGCATTTTGGAGCAGAGAGGCAGGAAGTGATGTAGGTGGAAAAACAGGAAGTGTTAGAGGCCAGGAGGACGTGATTAGCGTGGAAAGCATAGAGCGTATATAGGAACTGGAGAGGTGGAAGGAGCCAGGATTTGTAGCACCCAATATGGCGTCCAGTGCCATATTATATAACATATTATATTGCTAACTCACGCCACCAGGATCCACACATTGCTGCTAACTATAACATTATCGCTAACTCACGCCACAAGGATTCACACATTGCTGCTAACCGTAACATTATCGCTAACTCACGCCACAAGGATTCACACATTACTGCTGACTATAACATTAGCTAGTTATTGAGTAAATCGATTTTAAACGGGTGCCCTGCAACGTGCATCGTAAGGAAATCAAAAGATCCAAAAACCAGCCTGGCTCATTTGGAACCACTCGTTGGCATTTGACGTCATTCACAAGTGCTTCGCCGACTGCCTTATGTTGTTAGCGAGCAAAGCAGCGATGCCCAGAGGCCTTTCTGTGCAGAACAAGTGCAGAACACGCCCATTTGGTCCCGCTTGCATATCGAGTCCACCCATTTAGGCAGAGAGGCAGGAAGTGATGGAGGCAGGAAAACAGGTTGGTGTTAGCAGTTAGCAGTGCCCGGAGATGGTGCAGGCAGAGATTAAGTGGGCGAGATGGGGACAGCTTGAGGAACTGGTTAGAAGGAGGAGCAGATAGGGACAGGAAAATGATGGAGGCAAAGAGACAGGAAGTGATAGAGACTAGAGGCAGTGGCAGAGAGGAGGGTGAGGACAGGAGAGGAGCGTGCGGCAACGCCTCCTCATGGCAGCCAGGCTCATACCCCAAGGGCGCTGTTGTTTTTAGATCACACCCTGCGCCTACCGCCATTTTAGCCCCTACCACGATAATTACCACAGACAGGGGGCTGCTAGCTTCTTAAGAGCAAGTGACTGCGCATTAGCCACACGTATTAAACAGCCCCTGTAACCATTTTGGGCAGATATCAAGTGATGTTACCTTCTGAAAACGGGCACTTTAGAATGGCCGCTGGAGTCTTCTGTCACAAGAGCTCATGACCTTAAAGAGAGGGCGAGAGACCGCAGCCTACACCGGCGTTACAGCCTTTTCCAGAGCCTGGCCAGAGGCGTGGTTTCTTCAGCCAAGGCCTTCTCACACTGTTCTCTCTCACCTGCCACTGTTGGACTTGCCCATTCAGGGCTATAATAAGCAGAGTGATCTGAAGGTTAAAGGTGTAAAGAAGGCGATGTGTCTGCTAAGCCCAGTTTCAGGTTTAAACAGGTTGTGCTGAGTACATACGCTGGTAAACGCAGCCTTGCGTTTCTGTTGTTATCACTAACTGAAGTCAGCGCGTGTAAAACATTGAGGGACTGTGGTAGTTGGGGTCGCACATGTGATGCTGCGCTGTTACATGCTTACATGCTTACATGCTTACATGCTTACATGCTTGTTTTCCCAGTTTTTTTCCCTCCATAAATCTGAAGCTTCATTTTACAGGGAATGGCAATTTACAGAATACCTTGACGCAAACTGCACACTTTTTTGGTCTGAGGGTCAACATTGCTTCTGAGAGACATTTTGACAAGCCATAGGGTGGTTTTTAATAGGGATGTTCCTAACGACTAATTTCCCTGACGTTTAAACGGAAGTTTAAACTTAGACTAGTCGACTAGTCTAAAAGTAAGAAAACACTTAGAAAACAGTCAACATTTAGCACAATTTAATCTATAAGGTTAAACATTGTCCGAAAAAATAGTGCGTATATTATAAGAGCCATTTGAAACCGTTAATCACATTCTTCAATAACCAAATCGTATTTTAAATGCCGCTGAAATGTGTGGCACTTTGTGCCTTGCATTATGAACATTGCACATTATCCTACAAAACATGACAACAACTCACTAAATAAAAGTTAACAGATAACATTTATTGAAAACAATATTCAACGTAACAAAACATTTTTAGGAAACGTGCCTGATTATCACAACGGCATTTTAATTTGGTGAACGCGATCGCATAGCAAATACAGTAAAAAATAATAATCGGTCATCAGAAAAACTAGCAGTAATAGCCCCACAAAAAAATAACAATTAGGCTTACTGATCGACGTGACATTACATTCGTTTTATTGGGCTATTCAACAACGCGATAGGCCTACTTACTCTTTCCACCTCGCTGGTTTAACTTGCGGGGCGAACAGGCTATTAATGCGTTTTGTTTCTTTCCTTCGTTTTTTTTATTTTTTTTATTTTATCCGGCGTTGTTAACATTAGTAACGGATGCTCGTTTTTTTATAAAGCAACATTTGACCAGGAAAACATGACATTTCAGTGCAAATTATGTCAATATGTAATTTAAATGTGTACATTAATAAAATAACAAGTTTAGCCGACTAGTATTTCTGGTGCCGACTAGCGAGGGTAGCAACGTTTAATCGGCTAGTCGACTAAACGCGCACATCCCTAGTTTTTAAATAGATTTTTGCACAGGTACTCTACAAAGTATTCTATAAATTGGCGTTGCCTGACCTGTTTCCTGTGATGTCAACATTGCTTCTGAGAGACATTTTGGTAAGCGATGACACGTGCCTGTGCAAAAAAAAAACATGCCACCCTATGGCTTGTCAAAGTTATGACCGCTGGAATCGGAACAATAGCTCACTTTTTCATAATTCTACAATCTGCACCCTCCCTTTATAGATTTTTCAAAATAAATACAGCACCCACCAAGGTGGCCATTTTACACCATAACACACACCACGCATTATACACCACACAAAATAATACAAGCTATAATGGATACTATATTTATATTTATTAGATGCTAATTTACATAGATGTTGGATGAATTTCGACTGTTTATGGTGAAAGGGCATTTGTGTAGCACGGTCATGCTGCCTCATTTCATGTAAAGATACGTCTAAGTTGTGACAGAAAGTTTGCGCCCTCTAAACCGGGTGCTTTGTTAGGAGTTAAATTGGATGGTTAATTTGGCTGTTATTTACCCTGTAATTCATTAGTTTTGCAGTGCCATTGGCAGCAGGCAGGCTGTAATTTCACGCCTCGCAATAAAAGATGTCTCATAATCTGGTTCATTTAGCAGCGAAAGAATTTAATGAAATTAACTGCGGCCCTAATTAAGACGGTGAATATTAAAGACCTGCTATCAAGTCCTTAACGAGAACAGCAAGATCCGCCTTCCGCTGGATTCTGAAAATATCATTTCCCCAGGAAAGGTTGTCACCGCTCAAACGGCGTTCCGGGAAAGATTAGATTTTATTTTTTTCGCCGTGCAAATTAACCCGTGAACTTCCACTTAAAACAATTTTAACACATATTTTTGTTTAGAAAGGTATAAAAATACATCGGGAGAAATGTTTTTTTATCGTGGTGCGTGATGGGGAATGTCGGTACGGCGTGTGGGATTGTGACGCGGGGTATCTTCATTGTGTTGGGGGATCCTCAATTCCTGATTTTGGGACACGTGTGAAGGGTGTCCCATGATGCTTTGCGTTTAGGCACTGCGCTGGCATCATGGGTTTGGTGGCATCGTGGGTCGGAACATTGGACTTTGGGGGCAGCTGTATGCTTAATCAAGAGAAGGGTTTTAAAAGAAGGGAACCGGTGATTGACCCAAACAGGGCCTTACTGACCAGAGAGGCACAGAGTGAACCATGTTCTTCAGTTTTCCATTCTTCTGTCTCATTGTCAAAAAAATGGGATTAGGGTCAGGGTTTTATCTCCTAATGAATTGAGACTGCTGAAGTAAGGCTTGGATAATTGAGTTTATAATTAATTACCCAGAACTCTTATCAGATAAATCAGTTGCAGCGTTTTTTTTCTGTCCTGTTTTATTTTATCTTGAGCTCGCCCAGCTCCCTGCGGCCTGACCTTCCTTGTCCTTGCTTCATCAGAGACGACCTTATCTGTGTGTGTGTGTGTGTGTGTGTGTGTGTGTGTGTGCGTGCGTGCGTGTGTTTTCAACCATAACGAAGTTCTGTTTTCTGTGTGTGAACATGTATGTGTGTGTGCGTGTGTCTGTTTATGGCAGATTATGGCTGTTTTCACCTGTAATGGAAGTGCTTTCTGTGTGTGTGTGTGTGTGTGTGTGTGTGTGTGTGTGTGTGTGTGTGTGACTGTGAGAGCTCACAGATTCAGCCATACTGTAGCTCCAAGTTTGTATAGTGTGTGTAACCTCACCTCAGATCTATCAGCAGTCCTTAAACTCACGCAACCTTCAGATCTATCAGCAGTCCTAAGACTCACGCAACCTTCAGATCTATCAGCAGTCTTAAGACTCACAGAACCTTCAGATCTATCAGCAGTTCTAAGACTCACGCAACCTTCAGATCTATCAGCAGTCCTAAGACTCACAGAACCTTCAGATCTATCAGCAGTCCTAAGACTCACACAACCTTCAGATCTATCAGCAGTCCTAAGACTCACAGAACCTTCAGATCTATCAGCAGTCCTAAGACTCACGCAACCTTCAGATCTATCAGCAGTCCTAAGACTCACGCAACCTTCAGATCTATCAGCAGTCCGAAGGCTCACACAACCTTCAGATCTATCAGCAGTCCGAAGGCTCACACAACCTTCAGATCTATCAGCAGTCCTAAGACTCACGGAACCTTCAGATCTATCAGCAGTCCTAAGGCTCACGCAACCTTCAGATCTATCAGCAGTTCTAAGACTCACGCAACCTTCAGATCTATCAGCAGTCCTAAGGCTCACGCAACCTTCAGATCTATCAGCAGTTCTAAGACTCACGCAACCTTCAGATCTATCAGCAGTCCGAAGGCTCACACAACCTTCAGATCTATCAGCAGTCCGAAGGCTCACACAACCTTCAGATCTATCAGCAGTCCTAAGACTCACGCAACCTTCAGATCTATCAGCAGTCCTAAGGCTCACGCAACCTTCAGATCTATCAGCAGTTCTAAGACTCACGCAACCTTCAGACGCTCGTATATGTGCAGTGTGGGTCGGGTAGGTCCCCGTTTTGGCGTATACGATCGTGCGGCCCTGTGGCGGTCCGATCGGCGGCGTGGGAGAGGAGCGTTGAGGGATGTGCCGTGTGTGATCCCAGCGCCCGCACGCCCTACGTTTCCCGCGTACACCCCCCCCGGCTCAGAGGTGTCTGTACAGATGATTAATGCGCTGGGGGTGTTACTGACCGCACCGGTCCAATCAGATGGCGGGCCGCGATACGGGCTGTCCGGCTTTCACCCGCCGTCTGCCACGGATTCACGGCCCCCCGGCCCTGACTGACGCCGTGGCAATAGGCCAGAGAGCCCCCCTCCGCCCCGCCCCACTCCAAAACACACGGCCTGGAATGACATCTTTCGCCTCTCCTCCTAACGTGAACAAAGGCCTACTCTGATCACATCTATAGTAACTGGTGTGTGTGTGTGTGTGTGTGTGTGTGTGTGTGTGTCTGTGTCTGTGTGTGTGTGTGTGTATAAGAGAGAGAGATAGTGAGAGTGTGTACGTATGTTCTAACTCACTGTTCAGGGAATAGCACCTCTCCTGTGGATTCTGTGGGGAGATGTCCCCTGTACAGTTCAGTCGAGGTCTGTTGGAGGTCTTGTGTTTATTTTATGGAACGGGACAGAAGTATTGAATTCCTATTTGTAGCAATTGACCAGTAAGGCCAAAGCGTAGGCCGTGTGACACAGGATATGCAGGGCGATCACACTCTTATTTTGACAGAGCGGCATGCGTTTGGCTGAATAACAGGAGCCCCATCAGTCAGACAGCTGTGCGCCGGCCGGTGAGCGTTACAGTGGAAGGAGCTTTGCAGGCTGCCATTTTGTTTTGAACATTTGTACTTGGTGTCAGCAGGTATGATGCCCCCCACCGGCCATAATTTTTTTATTTTTTTTTTTTTTTATTTATGCTGCCCCCCCCCCCCAATCTCTTCTCTTGACGGAAGCAACCGCTTGGAAATGAAGAAATGCAAATTCATGATTTATTTATTTCCTCAATTTATTCTCAGTGGGGAGACCTTGCGAGCTGTCAGGCCACTGAAGGTAACGGAGAGGGAGCTAATGTGTCATCACCCGGGTTTTAGGTGATGAAAAATACGGCCCATCAGCGGGGCGACGTGCCGTTCAATTAGCCTCCCCCGCTAAAGGATCGCTTGTCACTCGGGCGACGGATGAGCAAAATTAATAAACCCGGCCCCAAATTGTGTGGACACTTTATAAAAATAGGTCGGGTAGTTTGGCACTGTGTGCAGTGATGGGGATACCTTTAGAGACATTAACAGATCCACCTCCCGAGCACATGCTCACACACACACACACACACACACACACACACACACACACACACACAAAAACACACACACACGCACACAAAAACACACGCACACACACACACACACACACACACACACACACACACACACACACTTGCCCCTTTTTGCCCCTAGTGCCCTTTGATTTGATAAAAAAATTATTTGATTTGTATTATTATAATTGCTGTCATTAATTTTTATTCATTAATTTTGGTATATTCTGTACAGAAACACAGTTTTTCTAGGTTGGTGTGCCTTTTTCTCACATTCTCAGGGAGGTCCAGGAATGTTTTTCAAATTTGAGCAGACTTTTTCAGTATTTTAAATAATAATTTGGCTGGAGTCTGTCACACACATAGGCCTGCCTCACATACAGAGAAACACTTCCAGAGTCATGCAGCCTGAACTTCCTCACATGATGAATCCTGGGAGGGAAACGGGAAATATTTGTTCAGAAAAAATGTTCATCTTGTGTTTGTGAGCTTTACAGCAGGATAATTCTGTACAAAGGCATGCGATGTACATCGTGAAGCTCATTGGTGCAGAATGGTGCGCTACGCTAAACTCAACCCAAAAAATTCAGAACTTTGGCCCATTAAAGTTAAGAGGTCGTCACAGTTTCACACTCCGCTGATCGAAATGTTTTAAAAAGGCCAAGAGCAAGTTTAATTTGAATTTAAATTGAAATGTGCGGCTACCTCTCTTTTATCATAGTTTGCATTCTGCTTTCACCCCCCCCATCCGTTGTTGTTTTTATTGTCCTTTTGCGGGCATCGTTCGGTCGCTGGAACGATTATTTGTTTACAGAAGAGCCCCTGTGTGCCGGGCCCCGCCTTCGCCTCTCGCCGTCAGCCTCCGCGTTGCGTGATCTTTTTCACAGACGCTGTTGGGCTCTATTAATTTCCCTTGTCTGCAGTGTTAATGTGTAACAAGTCCAGTGAACTGACACACACAGCAGATACGGAGTAATTGCTAATCAGCGGACAGTTTTATTCCCCTCTTGCCTAATGAATTTGGCTGGAATGAAGTGTGGGCGGTTGCCTGTTAAACAGCCAGCCAGGCGCAGCTGATGTGCGTAGGAGAGCGCGGTAATGGCCAGATCCCCGCACTAATGTGTCCTCGTATATGTGTATTAAAAAAAGGGAATTAACAATCATGAAGAAAAAAAAAAGGGTCTCGCTCACCGAACTGATTTAAAAAAAATTATAATAATTTTGTGTACAAAAACAAACCTCAGTTACTTGCCGTTCTGGGGGTCGTTGTCTCGGGTTTACTTTCCGTGTGGTGCAGAGATATTTTTTTTGTTGTTGTTGATTGCTGCGAAAAATTGTTTTACAAAGTGCTTTCAAATGATGAAAATGCACCAGCAGTGTGGCGGCTTCTGGACTAGCTTCTTTATCAAATACATTTCGATTTAGTCAAATGTTCGACAAAGTGACGGGTTACAGAATAAACAGCAAGTTTATCGTATCTCTGATATACCCAAGAACGATGTTCCATTTGAGTACTTGGTTGGCATGCGCGCTTTGACACTAGACTTGCATGTTATCTTTACAAATGATTTGTTTGTTTTGCTGGATATTTACTGAAGCAGTTTGGGTTGGTGGGTACAGCAGCAGCATCTGGTCTGGAAATCGAAGCTGCAGTTTCCGACAGCTGCGAGAGCCGGCCGACTCACTCATACGCCACAGTTTTGGAGTCCATTTTGAACAAAGAAATGATAATAATCAAATCCACAAACAACTCCTCATCTAGACTTTGTGTGCTTTATGTTATTGACGTGTTGAACTCAACCAGAGCAGAGATCACGTCAGTACGCCCTGCCGCCCTGAATTTAAAAGGAGAGCAGACTGTACTTATGTATTTATTGTCTTTACTCAGACGGAGGGAAAGCGGAAGTGGTTGCGGATAGAGATGGAATCGCAGTACAGAAAGCGCCGTGGCAGGGAATCGAACCCTCTGCCGCAAAGGAGGCTTTGTATTTGGGTTGAGAGTTGGCGGCTCTGCGGACTGCTCCACAGTCTCCCAACTTCTTGTGGGGGGGGGAGCAGGTACCTTTTGAGGTCATTATTGAGGTCTCTCCTTCTCTCATGTAACCCCCCCCCTCCTTCCCCCTCCTCTTAACATAAGCCTGCGACTGAAGCAGGGATCAATAAATCTTTGTTGGTAAATAATTGCCATTGAACAGGCCTTTAATATAAATTTATGAGCGCCATTTCATCACAGCCTGCAGACACTACGAGGCGCCACGGCATAGATTTCCTATATCACTATCGCTTAACATTTATAACATTAACATTGCCAGGCGTTCGTGTCGGAAAGGAGAACGTACTCCAAGTTCGGTGCAAAGTCACCCCCTCCTGAAACAGGCTCCTGCTCCCCTAAATAATGGCGCTTAATGGCAGCGATTGAGCTGCCCTGGGGGACAGTCGCGTGCCCTCAAACCCTCCCCTCCGCTGAAATGCAGCTCCTTCCTAAAGCAATGGTAGTACCTTTGTTTTACCACTAGATGGCACAAATGAGAGGAGTGAAAGCAGGGCCTTGCTCTTCTCTTCAGAAAATAGCCAATAGGAATGTTCATTCTAGTTAGAGCTAGTCATTTATGCAATGCTCCAATCTATATTCACTACATTCCTCCTTATTGAATCCTAATTTCCTATATATATATATATATATATATGTGTGTGTGTGTGTGTGTGTGTCTCAAGATATCTGATATTTATTTGGAACGGTCACCATGAAAGTTATATTTCAGTATCCGAGCACACAATGCTATATAAAAATACTATGCGCTGATATTCTCTCTATCTCTCTCTCTCTCTGTAGGGAATGCTCCTGAAACGCAGCGGAAAGTCTCTCAATAAAGAGTGGAAAAAGAAATATGTCACCCTGTGCGACAACGGTGTGCTCACCTACCACCCCAGCCTCCACGTGAGTATGCCCGCCCCCTTTATTCCTGTGCCCGCCCACTTCATCACTAACCCAGCCCTCGCCTCATCCCTGACCCAGCCCTCCCCTCAACACTGACCCAGCCCTCCCCTCATCCCTGACCCAGCCCTCCCCTCCTCCCTGACCCAGCCCTCCCCTCATCCCTGACCCAGCCCTCCCCTCCTCCCTGACCCAGCCCTCCCCTCATCCCTGACCCCACCCTCCCCTCATCCCTGACCCAGCCCTCCCCCCATCCCTGACCCAGCCCTCGCCTCATCCCTGACCCCACCCTCCCCTCATCCCTGACCCAGCCCTCGCCTCATCCCTGACCCAGCCCTCCCCTCATCCCTGACCCAGCCCTCCCCCCATCCCTGACCCAGCCCTCCCCCCATCCCTGACCCCACCCTCCCCCCATCCCTGACCCAGCCCTCCCCCCATCCCTGACCCAGCCCTCCCCCCATCCCTGACCCAGCCCTCGCCTCATCCCTGACCCAGCCCTCACCTCATCCCTGACCCAGCCCTCCCCCCATCCCTGACCCAGCCCTCCCCTCATCCCTGACCCAGCCCTCGCCTCATCCCTGACCCAGCCCTCCCCTCATCCCTGACCCAGCCCTCCCCTCATCCCTGACCCAGCCCTCCCCTCATCCCTGACCCAGCCCTCCCCTCCTCCCTGACCCAGCCCTCCCCTCATCCCTGACCCAGCCCTCCCCTCATCCCTGACCCAGCCCTCCCCCCATCCCTGACCCAGCCCTCCCCTCATCCCTGACCCAGCCCTCGCCTCATCCCTGACCCAGCCCTCCCCTCATCCCTGACCCAGCCCTCCCCCCATCCCTGACCCAGCCCTCCCCACATCCCTGACCCAGCCCTCGCCTCATCCCTGACCCAGCCCTCGCCTCATCCCTGACCCAGCCCTCGCCTCCTCCCTGACCCAGCCCTCCCCTCATCCCTGACCCAGCCCTCCCCCCATCCCTAACCCCACCCTCCCCTCATCCCTGACCCAGCCCTCCCCCCATCCCTGACCCAGCCCTCGCCTCATCCCTGACCCCACCCTCCCCTCATCCCTGACCCAGCCCTCGCCTCATCCCTGACCCAGCCCTCCCCTCATCCCTGACCCAGCCCTCCCCCCATCCCTGACCCAGCCCTCCCCCCATCCCTGACCCAGCCCTCCCCCCATCCCTGACCCAGCCCTCGCCTCATCCCTGACCCAGCCCTCCCCCCATCCCTGACCCAGCCCTCCCCTCATCCCTGACCCCACCCTCCCTCATCCCTGACCCAGCCCTCGCCTCATCCCTGACCCAGCCCTCCCCTCAACACTGACCCAGCCCTCCGCTCATCCCTGACCCAGCCCTCCCCTCCTCCCTGACCCAGCCCTCCCCTCATCCCTGACCCAGCCCTCCCCTCAACACTGACCCAGCCCTCGTCTCATCCCTGACCCAGCCCGCCCCGCATACCCGACCCAGCCCTCCCCTCAACACTGACCCAGCCCTCGTCTCATCCCTGACCCAGCCCTCCCCTCATCCCTGACCCAGCCCTCCCCTCATCCCTGACCCAGCCCTCCCCTCATCCCTGACCCAGCCCTCCCCTCAACACTGACCCAGCCCTCGTCTCATCCCTGACCCAGCCCTCGTCTCATCCCTGACCCAGCCCTCGCCTCATCCCTGACCCATCCTTCAGCTGAGGTCACAGGCCTCGTATTCACAGCCCAGGGGACTCTGTGAATGCACATTTTCTGTCTCAACCAATTACCCTGCCTTAATTGGTCTGATTAGTTAATTAGTTTGTATGGGGAAATGGGAGAGCGAGACTGTTGTTGTCTGTCAGAATTACTTTTTACATTTTCGCTTTTCGACTTTGTGCTCGTCTTCCTCCAGCTTTGAAAATGTTTTTGAAAGTTTTCCGTGGTATAATAATATATTCGACTAAATATTCTTAGTCTTCTTGAGTTATAGACGCTTAAAAACAAATTGTTCCCATTTGGTTACACATAAAAGATATGTCACTGGCAACTGGAGTTTTTACTGGAAAATCCTATGCAAGGCTAATTGCAGGGTAGAGGAAAAATATGAACAGCCATGGATATCCCACAAGCCTAGCTTAAATTAAGCTAATGAAGTTGTCCACCTGAAATATTCATTCCCACATTTTCCCCCATAATGCATTACTGCAAGATAACCTCCGCTCAGGATTCTTTGCTTTGTCATGGTGAAGCTATATTTGATATCAGATGCTATAGCAGGCTTCTAGGTTGATTGTTGTATTGGTAACGATAAAATTAATCTTTGTGTAAAATGTGTAGATCAAAAGACGGTTTGGTCAGTATGAAGTTCTCATGGCTCGGTATTGTTGCTAAGCTAAGGCTTATTAACGCAAAATGGCCTCTTACCTTTGTGAGTTTTCTGACAACACTACTACTGCACAGAATATTCCGTTTTTTTTTTTTTTTTGATCCGTACTTTCTCTCCCGTTGGCTCCGCCCACTGCGGTCGCGAGCTTCCTGGCGGGTTTTCCGCTGCATCGCCGAACGTTGCCCTTCCCCCTGTCAAGGCCGAGGCTGATTGAGCGAGATTCATCTGAGCCTCGACATCATATCCGTTTGCCCATTTGCGACGTTGATAATGTATAACATTATGCCGCTTTCCTGGGCTTGTTGGCGCACATGGACATGATGTGATGTCCCACATGGACATGATGTGCTGTCCCACATGGACATGATGTGCTGTCCCACATGGACATGATGTGCTGTCCCACATGGACATGATGTGCTGTCCCAGCGCCATTTTATTGATATTATTTTCTCACTCTGTCTTCCTCGAGATGCAATCAGACCTTAATGTTATTTTTAATTAAAACCTGAATTACGTCGTTAACGTCAGAGCTTAGCCCCCGCTAGGTACGAAGCATGAATGCAGGTATCCGGAAGGAAAGCATGCTTAAATCAATTAATTAATTGATTTGCATTAATTGCGTCGCTCTTAATTGATTGATTTGACATTTGAATAGTCAAGCTTTCGCCACCTCCACCCCCCACCCGTGGCCTCCTTCCTCGAGCGCGACATGTAACACAAGTTCTTTGTGCAAACAATAAACCGTATCGGAGACCGTATCCACGTTCTCCCAGTGCCTCGGAAAAAGAACTTTCCTCATGCGATGGTCTGGATCAACAAAAAAAACTAACTGAGAACATCCCCGAGCACAACCCGGTACCTAACCTCCCTTTTGCACCTAGGAGTGATCACAGATCACATGACCGACCTCTCTCACAGATCACATGACCTGACTCTCCAGCGCGGTAAACATTTACGGCGCACCGGAAATTCGGCATCTTACTCCTCGGCAAAGACCCCCAGCGCTGGGACAGGCCGCGGAGCCTGGTGGGATGTCGGAGAACCAGCCGTTGAATGGCGCCATATTAGCACAGTGATCATTTGTTTTAACACGACCCCCCCGAAGCTTTGTCAAGTGCTCTCAACAGCCAGCAGGTTTTCCACATCTGTAGAGCCACCATCAATTAGACTGTTTGTTGAGGCTAATAGAATGAAACTCAATCATGGGACTTAATTGCTTGACTATGTGAAAAGAAATCACATTAATGCTACTAATTAAGCGCGTGGCAATAGATGCTGTATAATTAGCGGCGAAACTTGATAACACCTCCCCCTCCCCCCCACCCTGAAAATAAAGAAGATTCTGTTGCTGGCACACTTGCATATCTTTAAAAAACATTTTTTATAAATAAATAATGAATTCAGGTGCGCACATACTGTATGTGCATTGGCCTTTTAAATGCGTTTACACGTGTTTGTCTGGTCTCTTACACGCCCTGCATCTTTATGCTGTCAACACACACACGCACACACACACATACAAACACACGTGCACAGCGTGTCCTCCGTACGTAGTTTCTGGGGTCCAGATCGCTGCCCCCCCCCCCACTGTTTCCCGGCGTGTGGATGATAAAAGGAGGGAAATGCAAATGAAGATGCAATTACCTCCGTCAAGCTGTTGCAGGGCCACTGATGGGCCCTGTGGGGCCGGAGCTGAAGAGCTCTCCGGTGGCTTGTTAAACGCTGTTGAGAGCACTTGGCTTTGAAATGCCATTTTTTAAGTCTCTTGTGGGGAGAGGGTGGGGCAGGGTGGTGTGTGTGTGTGTGTGTGTGTGTGTGTGTGGGGGGGGGGGGGGTCTTGTCGTCTGCTCATCCCAATATGTCGTCCTTGCCCCCCTCGCCAGACGCCACTCTGCTCTTGCCCCCACCCCCCACTCCCCTTTTGATAGTCGCGGACGGCCGAGACTTGCACAGCGGGTTTTTTTTTGTTGCCAACTTCAATATGCGACCCTCGTGAAGAAAGCGGGAGGCCGCAGCGTGGCTGATGAGAGAAAAGCATGCCCCCACCCCCACCCCCACCCCATGGGGTTGTACAGAGTGTGGGGGCAAGGTCCCAATCGACTGGGGAGAGGAATTGGCGCTAAAGTGCTAAAATAATTAGGGCTTGTTAAATTGTTCAGATCAAAAGAAGTCTTCACACGCGGAAGGTTACTCTGACCGCGGCGTGTTTGGCCTGCTCTTACAGAAAACACGTCTTCACATGCGGAAGGTTACTCTTACCGCGGCGTGTTTGGCCTGCTCTTACAGAAAACACGTCTTCACATGCGGAAGGTTACTCTGACCGCGGCGTGTTTGGCCTGCTCTTACAGAAAACACGTCTTCACATGCGGAAGGTTACTCTTACCGCGGCGTGTTTGGCCTGCTCTTACAGAAAACACGTCTTCACATGCGGAAGGTTACTCTGACCGCGGCGTGTTTGGCCTGCTCTTACAGAAAACACGTCTTCACATGCGGAAGGTTACTCTTACCGCGGCGTGTTTGGCCTGCTCTTACAGAAAACACGTCTTCACATGCGGAAGGTTACTCTTACCGCGGCGTGTTTGGCCTGCTCTTACAGAAAACACGTCTTCACATGCGGAAGGTTACTCTTACCGCGGCGTGTTTGGCCTGCTCTTACAGAAAACACGTCTTCACACGCGGAAGGTTACTCTTACCGCGGCGTGTTTGGCCTGCTCTTACAGAAAACACGTCTTCACATGCGGAAGGTTACTCTTACCGTGGCGTGTTTGGCCTGCTCTGACAGAAAACACGCTTACATTGTTAATTAGGTGCTTCCTTCAGTCTGCAAAGTACTGTTTGCTGTAAAAGTTGATGCTGTTCTCATGTCCAATCAGTACACACCTTTTCAACTTGCCTTACAGATCTTAGGAAATATGTTTTTTGTTGTAGTTTATATTTCATGATGGCTAAGTGTGTGTGCACATGTGTGTGTGTGTGTGCTTGTTGTGTGTATGTGCGTGCATGTTTGTGACAGTAACGTAATGCGCGTGCGTGCGTGCGTGGGGGTGTGTGTGTGTGTGTGTGTGTGTGTGTGTGTGCATTCTGGTGTATGTATGTGTGTGTGTGTGTGTGTGTGTGTGAGACAGTAACATCATGCACATGCGTGTGCGTGTGACAGTAACCTCATGCGTGTGCCTATCCCTGCCCACAGGACTACATGCAGAACATCCACGGTAAAGAGGTGGACCTCCTGCGCACCACAGTGAAGGTCCCGGGGAAAAGGCCGCCGCGCGCGGTGTCCACCTGTTCCTCAGTCTCTAGCCCCAAGACCAACGGCCTCCCCAAGGACATGAGCAACCTGCAGCTGGGCCAGAACCCGGGTCAGTCTCATTACCACACACACTGCAGTCTGTCCATCAGAACCAGGGTCAGTATCATTACCACACACACTGCAGTCTGTCCATCAGAACCAGGGTCAGTCTCATTACCACACACACTGCAGTCTGTCCATCAGAACCAGGGTCAGTCTCATTACCACACACACTGCAGTCTGTCCATCAGAACCAGGGTCAGTCTCATTACCACACACACTGCAGTCTGTCCATCAGAACCAGGGTCAGTCTCATTACCACACACACTGCAGTCTGTCCATCAGAACCAGGGTCAGTCTCATTACCACACACACTGCAGTCTGTCCATCAGAACCAGGGTCAGTCTCATTACCACACACACTGCAGTCTGTCCATCAGAACCAGGGTCAGTCTCATAACCACACACACACTGCAGTCTGTCCATCAGAACCAGGGTCAGTATCATTACCACACACACACTGCAGTCTGTCCATCAGAACCAGGGTCAGTCTCATTACCACACACACTGCAGTCTGTCCATCAGAACCAGGGTCAGTCTCATTACCACACACACTGCAGTCTGTCCATCAGAACCAGGGTCAGTCTCATTACCACACACACTGCAGTCTGTCCATCAGAACCAGGGTCAGTCTCATTACCACACACACACACTGCAGTCTGTCCATCAGAACCAGGGTCAGTATCATTACCACACACACACACTGCAGTCTGTCCATCAGAACCAGGGTCAGTATCATTACCACACACACTGCAGTCTGTCCATCAGAACCAGGGTCAGTCTCATTACCACACACACTGCAGTCTGTCCATCAGAACCCGGGTCAGTATCATTACCACACACACTGCAGTCTGTCCATCAGAACCAGGGTCAGTATCATTACCACACACACTGCAGTCTGTCCATCAGAACCAGGGTCAGTATCATTACCACACACACTGCAGTCTGTCCATCAGAACCCGGGTCAGTATCATTACCACACACACTGCAGTCTGTCCATCAGAACCAGGGTCAGTATCATTACCACACACACTGCAGTCTGTCCATCAGAACCAGGGTCAGTCTCATTACCACACACACTGCAGTCTGTCCATCAGAACCAGGGTCAGTCTCATTACCACACACACTGCAGTCTGTCTATCAGAACCCGGGTCAGTATCATTACCACACACCCTGCAGTCTGTCCATCAGAACCCGGGTCAGTATCATTACCACACACACTGCAGTCTGTCCATCAGAACCCGGGTCAGTCTCATTACCACACACACTGCAGTCTGTCCATCAGAACCCGGGTCAGTCTCATTACCACACACACTGCAGTCTGTCCATCAGAACCCGGGTCAGTATCATTACCACACACACTGCAGTCTGTCCATCAGAACCCGGGTCAGTCTCATTACCACACACACTGCAGTCTGTCCATCAGAACCCGGGTCAGTCTCATTACCACACACACTGCAGTCTGTCCATCAGAACCAGGGTCAGTCTCATTACCACACACACTGCAGTCTGTCCATCAGAACCAGGGTCAGTATCATTACCACACACACTGCAGTCTGTCCATCAGAACCCGGGTCAGTATCATTACCACACACACTGCAGTCTGTCCATCAGAACCCGGGTCAGTATCATTACCACACACACACTGCAGTCTGTCCATCAGAACCCGGGTCAGTCTCATTACCACACACACTGCAGTCTGTCCATCAGAACCCGGGTCAGTCTCATTACCACACACACTGCAGTCTGTCCATCAGAACCCGGGTCAGTATCATTACCACACACACTGCAGTCTGTCCATCAGAACCAGGGTCAGTCTCATTACCACACACACTGCAGTCTGTCCATCAGAACCCGGGTCAGTATCATTACCACACACACTGCAGTCTGTCCATCAGAACCCGGGTCAGTCTCATTACCACACACACTGCAGTCTGTCCATCAGAACCCGGGTCAGTATCATTACCACACACACTGCAGTCTGTCCATCAGAACCCGGGTCAGTCTCATTACCACACACACTGCAGTCTGTCCATCAGAACCCGGGTCAGTATCATTACCACACACACTGCAGTCTGTCCATCAGAACCAGGGTCAGTCTCATTACCACACACACTGCAGTCTGTCCATCAGAACCCGGGTCAGTATCATTACCACACACACTGCAGTCTGTCCATCAGAACCAGGGTCAGTCTCATTACCACACACACTGCAGTCTGTCCATCAGAACCCGGGTCAGTATCATTACCACACACACTGCAGTCTGTCCATCAGAACCCGGGTCAGTCTCATTACCACACACACTGCAGTCTGTCTATCAGAACCAGGGTCAGTCTCATTACCACACACACTGCAGTCTGTCCATCAGAACCAGGGTCAGTATCATTACCACACACACTGCAGTCTGTCTATCAGAACTAGGGTCAGTCTCATTACCACACACACACTGCAATCTGTCCATCAGAACCAGTTTGCAGTCCAAAATGTACTCTATCAGAGTAAAATTTACTTAATCAGAGTCGATTTAACACGGAACATTTTACTGTGTTGGAAGGCACAGCAGGGCCACATGTATAAAACTCTGAGTAAAAGAATGTGTAAAAGAACGCTCAGGGAAAAAGTCTGAAATCTGCTTTTGCAAAGTTTTGCATTTTCTCCCTCTGCCTTTCTATCACGGTGTTGCCATATTCCACTGACTCCAAGCATTGCGTACACACGGTGTCCAGCGTGCGCAGAGGTACGCAGGTTCTCTTATGTTATACATCTTAATTTCTGCATGCAAACTCGTGACGCAGCTTTCTGAGGGAATTTTTCTGCTCAGCACTGTTTATACATGTGGCCCCTGCACTGTTTATACATGTGGCCCCTGGTCTTGTGCAGAGGGTGTAGATTAGAATGACTGGGCTGAGGTGTTGCGTACGGTACTCCTCTCCTCTGGGTGGCGCTGTCTTTTCTCTGCCCCCCCGGTCTGGAGTCTCATAGCTCCATTGGTTGCTGTGGTTTTCAATTGTTATGCTATTATTTCCTATTGATATATTGTCTTTATTTCTTTTTCTTTTTCTTTTTAAATTGTGTACACAAGCTTTTATGGCTCCGCCTCACCTTTGAGCACATGAATAGAGCGCGCACGCACGCACGCACGCACGCACGATTCGCCAACACCGAACTAATAGCATGACTATTCAGTGACCCGTAATACATGTGCTAATTATCGTCATGAATATTAATACAATCTGAGTCCTCTCTCCACTCAGCCAGCTACAAAAATGGGCTCTAATGAGAGAGATGTAGAGAGTGAGTGAGAGAGAGAGCAAGAGAGAGAGGGAGAACGATGGAGAGGCAGTGAGTGAAATGGAGAGAGTGTTAGTGAATGTGTACAATGCTAAGGCAACAAAAACATTGGGAATGTGCTGGTTTGATGGAACTTGCTTGTTTGCAGGATCACTTCATAACTATGTGAAGACCGTGTTTGTTTTTCGTGTCTTTGTGTTGTGCGTACTCATTGTGTGTTTGTGCTTTTGTATAGTTTCAGCTCTGGTTTTTTTAGGTACGTGCTTATATCTGTAGTTCCACACGTAGCTCTGATCTGCTGTGTGTGTGTGTGTGTGTGTGTGTGTGTGTGTGTGTGTGTGTGTGTGTGTGTGTGTGCGGGCGGCAGTGGGCGTGGGTAGGTACATGCGTATCTCTGCACTCTTGTTCAGGGCTCTGACCTGTATTGGATTAATGAGCTCATGGCACATTACGCACAGTGCTGAAAGGGGTTGGGCTAATGGGCCCTCTTATATCTCCCTCTTTGATTGACACGTGTAAGGAGTAATTGGCTGCGGCGAGTGACAGCTCATTGGCCGCGCTTAAGGACACATTATTCCCCCATTGTGCGCCCGACGGCTGGAGGATTCCCAAATCGGCCCGGGCCTTTCAGCCCTGCCATTGTGCCACCGGCCTCACAGCCAAGACCCCACAAAGAAGCCCGGCGCGTTTCATTCCGCCAGTTATCCAGGTCTTACGCCTTTTCTGTTTCTGTTTCCTCTATTTCTCCTCCCCTTCACCCGCAGATCACATTCGACGTTAAACCGCGGTCCGACCGCCGTCGTTCCAAAGTCGTCTTCCCTTCCCCTCTCTCATTCACTCTCATTCGCTCTCTCTCGCTCTCTTTCTACATATTAATGTTCCCATTTACCAAAAGGTGCTCATTAGGCAAGAGAGAGCCTTATTTATTAGTTTCAAAGGAGATTAAATTGAGACGTGACATTTGAGTTGGTGGAGTTCCCCGTAGGCAGACGGTAGCGGGCCGTCATATATATCCCCCCACACAAATCACAGCGTTATACATCAAAGTTGAAGCAGGTATATTTTTTAACTTTTGCTTCCGAACTACGTGTTTAAAAGGAGCTCCGTCACTTCCAGTCGGGGCCGGGCTAAAAGACGCCCGCTTTCCAGCCAAAAAGGCGGCGCAGACAGACGGAGCGGACGATCCGCTGTGTAAAATCCTGAGGGATTGAAGGAAAGAAACAAGGTGGAAAGCAAGCGGAGGAAAGAGCCACTGCAGGCGAGATGGATAACGCCACTCTGTATAAATCACACAAGTCTCGCTCATTATTAAAGAGAGTTGCAGTTTACAATGTACCGGTAATGTGCTCATTACTTCCGATTGACAAATAGATAGGCCCTCCTTAGCTTCTTTTCCAAACAAAACAAAATAAAACGTCCCAGTTCTCAAAGTCTTTGCATCTCTATTTTGACTGCATTTCCATATGTGTTACTAGTTAAGCTTATAGTGTTTTTAAAGGTCTTTTGTACGTAGACCTTTAAAATTGATTTATACTTAATGTACGCATTCATTCCTTTTAGTGTCCCTTGCTAAGCTTGCTAACTAACTTAATATTCAATCAATAACACGGCAACTACTCCTAATAAATGCAACACAAGCAGGAGTAGAATTAATGACAGTAATGGTGCTGTTGACACAGTGTAAAGAGTGAAAACCCTCTCTGAAAAACCTCTTTCTCCTTTGTACAAGGTGGTCTGTCTTCAGTGCAGTCGCTATGTCATGTAGCAGCTGGGTTTAAGGGGATAGCTGGCTAGAGGCTACGGGGCCCTACATTGGCTCTGCAGAACGATCAGGGCCAGTTCATTATCAGCAAGGAGGGTCTGGCATGCGTTGTTGGCTCCTGTTGCACGGCTTCACCACATGAAAGACAAAATTCGCGCCTCTTTGCGTCCGCCTTTTAACCCCTTTGCGCAGATGCCTAGTGATAATGACACCGGCGTCACCATTTTGCTCAACTGAGACATTCGTTGCTTCTGCAGCCAAACTTTTAGTGGAAATCACAAAGTCTGTGGTTTAACTTTATTGATAGACGATTTGTGACAGCTGAATAGAGAGTTTCTAAGTGTCACTATTTTCCCGTAGCAAGTCCATTTAACAAGCACCCCCCCACCCAGTGTATACCAACCCATGCGTGACATAGTGGACAATAGCATCTGTGTGAGTTCAGTTTATAAATACATTTATTCATCATATAAAATTTTAATTTGAATTCCGTCATAGCAACAAGATAAACCCAACAATTGCCTGATCGTATGCCAATAAACGCAGTGAAAATCCCTGCTCACTCAAATGCAAAGTAAACGTGAAATTATTGTCTCATTGTACCACGTATTCTACAATGAATATCTGCTACTAAATATGAAATAAATATACAATCCTACCATTGGTTTTACAGATAGAGATGTTCCTTTCAAAATTCAGTGGTCATTTATTGTCTGGTACAATCCGTTTGAGAAATATACAACACTTTATACCGCTATTACACTATCTGAAACGTCAACTCGTAATACCCCCCCATGCCCTGCAAGCCCGTCTCATTCATTACAGTTCTTTCTGGTTTTATTGTCAGCTTTTTTTATCCAATAAAGTACATAGCCTAGCTATAACCTTGGCAGCGGTATAAGCTACGTCTTATTTTGTGCTTTAAAAAATGTCTTGCAGGCCAGCGTAACGGCAGTTTTCGTTTTAACGGTCTGGTATTACGCAAGCTCTATAGAAAACGCTTTAGGGAGGGGAGTATTCCCTTGACCGATATGTAAGTGTTTTTGCGTCTAAAATGTGGTTGTTCTCGCTGGCTACATATGTACATTCGTTTCTGTCCTTCCAATATGATTGATAGGTCTATTGTTATTTTAGCATTTTGAGTGCATTTCACATACTGTCGTGCAATCGTTAAATTTATTTTTGATGTAGGCTACCGATTTTCATTGAAGATAGAACATTTGGCAGCATTTTGCAGATAGTGGAATACTACTTTATTTTCATGTTATCGTACATAATATAGGCTATGGCATATATACTTAGGGCATGGCAAAGGCTTATTTCAATTTACTGTGCGCTGATATGTGGTAGATTAAGGTAAAATTTGTTTTTGGAGTCATTATGAAGAGCACATTAAAAGGAAAACAATTTTAGTTTGCTTTTTTTTTTTGCATTTGTGGCACTTTATTTTGACTTAAATTATGAAAATAAACAAATCTAAGCCATTTACCAAGTTTATGTGATGCTCGCACCTGGAGTTATAAAGCCTTAAACAGAGCACCCCCTAAATAGGTGAGAATTGACCAAATTTGCCATCCGTAACGGTCTCGACTTCTTCTAATTCTGCAGTCCGTGTCCCTGTTCTTTCCTGTATGACACTAGTGGCGGTATGGCCCTGGTCCCTGTCCTTTCCTGTCTGACACTAGTGGCGGTATGGCCCTGGTCCCTGTCCTTTTCTGTATGACACTAGTGGCGGCATGGCCCTGGTCCCTGTCCTTTTCTGTATGACACTAGTGGCGGTATGGCCCTGGTCCCTGTCCTTTCCTGTATGACACTAGTGGCGGTATGGCCCTGGTCCCTGTCCTTTCCTGTATGACACTAGTGGCGGTATGGCCCTGGTCCCTGTCCTTTTCTGTATGACACTAGTGGCGGCATGGCCCTGGTCCCTGTCCTTTTCTGTATGACACTAGTGGCGGTATGGCCCTGCTCCCTGTCCTTTTCTGTCTGACACTAGTGGCGGTATGGCCCTGGTCCCTGTCCTTTCCTGTATGACACTAGTGGCGGTATGGCCCTGGTCCCTGTCCTTTCCTGGATGACACTAGTGGCGGTATGGCCCTGGTTCCTGTTTTTTCCCGAATGACACTAGTGGCGGTATGGCCCTGGTCCCTGTCCTTTCCTGGATGACACTAGTGGCGGTATGGCCCTGGTTCCTGTTTTTTCTCTAATGACACTAGTGGCGGTATGGCCCTGGTCCCTGTCCTTTCCTGGATGACACTAGTGGCGGTATGGCCCTGGTCCCTGTCCTTTCTTTCATGAATGCAGCCACCGTTGGCACTGGAACAGTTTTTGGAGTATTCAGTGTCTGAACCGATTCATTTTAAATCAGCAGGTATTTGCAAATTTAAAGTAGTTTCCATCAGTTCCGTAACGTTTGATTTTAAGCTTTTTATAACAGTCCTTTAAGCTAATCCCATTATAGCAAGAAATGAGGGAGGAATATGTGTCAAAGTGCAGGGTGTACAGAAATGTAACTGCACTTATATGAAAGTCTTTCCCCAAGCGTCCTTAAATTGTCCTTAAATTACATCCATGCCAAATTCTTAAACTGCCTAATAGTATCTTGGAAAAGAAGAAAATGGCGTCAAAAAAACAAAATGCTAAATGAAAAAAAAACTAAATTCTAAATCCACTAAAAATCCTCTTCTGTAAACAAATGAGCGCAACAAATTTGATGCATCTTCACTCCATTTCTGTCCTCTTTTCAAATATCAAGTCCAAAGTATCCTAGTTTTTTTCTTTTTTAAACGCCTCTAAGCCCATAAGCACTTGGCTACTGCTCGCAAACTCTTTGGTCTCAGCCCCACTTCCTGGACCCTATACCATACATGGAAAGTAGTGCGTTACATCTTATCCGTTCCTCGTTGACCCTTTCCCCTCTCTCTCTCTTTCCCCCTCTCTCCCTCCAGGCTCGGTGACCAGTAGCTCCTCTGCCTCTCAGATGGCCAGTGGGATCAGCCTGGTGTCCTTCAACAGCCGGCCCGACGGCATGCACCAGCGCTCCTATTCGGTGTCCAGCGCCGACCAGTGGAGCGAAGCCACAGTCATCGCCAACTCCGGCATCAGCACAGGTAGGCGTGCGCTCCCGAAAGAGCGGGAGCAGAGCGGAGGGCCTCACATTCAGCTCCGTTACGCTAGACGTGGCGTGACGGAGTCGATCATCTCCGTCACAAGCACAGGGTTCAGATTATCGGTATCACGGTGAAGCTCTGTTACACAGGCAGGTGGATCAAAGGAATCGGTCAGCTTTGTTACACAGGCAGGCAGGGACTGGCGATTGGAGTCACGGTCTGCTCTGTGACACTGGAAGAACGGTCGGTGGAGTCACAGCCCGTCGTGTCACGGTGAGCCGGTCGGGGGGGTGGGGAAAGGGGTGTAACTCTGTCCTCCTGGATTTCTCGTACGTCTCCCATTGATTCAGCTGCCATGGCCTAATGCTGCTTTAACTGTTTATCAAACTAATGGCCGTTCAAAGACCACGATTGTCAACTCCAGATTCATTTTAAGGAGAATAAAAAGTGCCCAGATTTTTCAATTAGCCCCCCCCCCCCTCAAATGTCTGAGAGAATATGCTTTTAGGACTCTTCTGCTTTAATTCTTCTGTCATTTAACCCTGTCATCTACTTCCCCAAAAGCACAATGCTTTTCCAATGGATTTCACTTCTCGAGTATCACTTTAAGCTTGCCGTAGCAAGTTTCAGGGCATCACATAAATTGCTAGTTGATGCCATTTTAGAATTTTCAGCAAGCATTTCTCTAAAAACAAAAAGTCCTAGGTGTGTTGAAACACCCTTAGCAAGTGCAAGATCATTTTTTATTGAGTTAATAAAAATTTTTTGTGATTCGGTCGACAAAATATGAACTATTAAATATTTCTGGATATTTTATTTTTTACGTGATTTGCACAAATGCAACAGGTCGTCGATCATGTGCCTGAATGTTGCTAGTATCTTTAGATTAATTACAAACTAGATTATTGTAGTGCAGAAAAGGGAAAGGTCGGCCGGCACTGTGACATTGTAACAGACGGACGGGTCAACTTTATCCATGAAGTTTCAACAGCAACCCTGTAAACAGGAGAACGGGCCATGAAATTAAAGTTAAAAGTTCAGGATTTACAGGCCTTGTAACTTATGGTCCTGTACAGCAGTTGCTGCAGTAGTCTGGAAATGATGTTGCTGGAGCTGAGTTTGGCAAACGGGAGGATAGCAGGTAAGTTGCTATGCAAGAGGCTGCCTGGGAAGACCGACTTCTGGAAGCCTTCTGAATGTGAATAGGCAGGTTATGCAGGTGCTTAAAAACATAACAACAACTATTATTATTATTAATAAACCATAACCGTCATTTTCAGATAATGGCCCGGCTACCACTGCAGTAGTGCCGTTCCCTTTTGCCTGAAGCTGGCCGTTTACATTGTCACCCGGTTGACGGACAGCCGGCAGTCGATTCGTACGCCGCTCCTGACGCTCGGCGTGAGCAACAGGGTCCTGTCTGGCGGTGTCGCCCGCGTTGGCCTCAGCATCCGCCGCCTTCCCTGAGACGGACATTAAAGCTGTGAAATGCTTAAACACGCGTCCGCTAGGTGGGCCGACGAAGGCTGTGGGAGGGGCCCAGCTGCGGCTTGCGGTGTCGGCGTTTTTAATTTCCCGCCTTTGACACCCTGTCTGTCCGTCCGTCCAAATGGAGCAACGCCGTCAAACAGTCTCTTCGGTTAAGTCGCATCTTCGTCTCGGGTCGGCGCGCAAGCGTTTGCCCTCCTTCACCGTCCCATGCAAAGATGCACGCTGCCAACGGGGCAGCTAGGTACCACGTATGTGCCGTTCTACCATTTTGGCTCCTGATTTCTGGTTTCCCTCAATGGCCTTGTGTCCCAGAGGACCTGTGAGCAGAATTAAGGCCTAAATTTAAGGCCTTAAGGCTAATGAGAGCACAGAGAGGAATATCGGTGACTGGAAACAAATTTTAGCTGTGACTAATCTTCCATGGTATTTGTGGTTAGCATTAAATGCTATTGTGAAAACATAGTAATATATGCACATTGTCCGAAGGCCAGTGAAGGGGGTATTATGAAGGCAGCGTGATTGTGTAACTGCGCTGACGGCAGATGTTGTACCATAATAGACCTGGAGGTCTCTGTCAGGCCTGTTAGCGGCACGCTACTCAAAGTTGTCTGAAAGCATTGCTGCCACGTAGACCCCCTTTTTTTTTTTTAAATAACCTTTGCGCAGACCTAATGATCTTCCGATACACTGGTTGACTGGATGTGTTGTGATGGCTGGATGACTTGGAAGTTGTCACCTCTAGCCCAAGGAGCATAAAGAAATGAGATCCTGCTTCACTGACAATAAAGAGAGGGAGAAATAAACGCAGCGATAAAGTAATTAGCTGAAGTTCTGCTGCCGCGGCCCCCTCAGGGTCTCTGAAGAGTCGCTGCTAGTTATGTCCTCGGAAGCGGGAGGAGACGGCGGAGAGAGGCCCCCTCCGTCCTACCGTCTCCCACCCCGGCTTGAGGCCTCCCCCGTCTACGCTTTGCGACCCTTCACCCACGCAGGCCCCCGGTCGCCTCCGCTGTGATCAGGGCCTGGCCGAGGAAGAGGGCCGAAATCTCCAGAGACCGATTCCGGCTCGAAGGCAGGCGTTCGCTCGGTTTTTAGCAAGAAAGAAATAAAAAAACATAGGACTTTGCGCATCATCAAAGGAGAGTTTGTAAGCCCTTGTTTTTTTTGGTTTGAATCATTTGGACAGGAAAGAAAACGTCCCCTCTGTGTGGAAAAGCTAATTGTGCTTCTTGCTTTATTCTTTGTTCTTATTGCGGAAGACGGAAACTGTGGGTCTGTTTGACGCCGTGTAGCATTGGATCTAACGCAGCCACTTTAAAAGCTGGTATTTCTCAGGGCGTTTGTTCTTCTTAATAGGAACTGCGGCATTGTCCTGCTGTTAAACTTTAACTTTTAATGTTCTAGGAAGTACACACACACACACACATAGTCTAGAAACAGTGATCTCTGGTCTCTTTTATCAGTAGTTCATAGCTTATTAAGCATTTATAGCAGCAGTCATTAGGAGAATGTTGCTTCTCTCTTGTTTTTTCTTTCATTTTGTGTGGTTTACACGGCCAGCATGCGTGATGTTGTCTGAAACTAGACAAGGATCAAACCTTTATAATTAAAACATTTTTAAATATACACTGCAAAAGAATTAAGGGAACCTTCAACCGTCAGAGGGGAAGACGAGACCAGGTTGTTTAGTGAAGAGAGGCTGTCCCTGACACTGCCTCAGAATCGCTCAAACTCCAACGCGTCCCTCCGGGTGCCTCTCTCTCATTCCAGCAAACATGGCCCTGAGCGCACGCGCGCCAAAATAATAGGTTTGCCCTTTTTTATAATATTTATTGTTGCCTTTTGCCCTCAATTATGTAAAGAAAATACATATTACTAACAAGACTAATGGCTGTGGCTCTAATTAGGAGGTAGAAGTCACTGGGCACGGAATGGGGGTTGGCATGGGAGTTGGGGGTGGGGTCTTTCAGAAAGCCTTTTGCGAATAGAGGAACTGCCTTTGGGGGGGTGACAGCCTGATCTTCGCTGTCCTGACCAGTGGGCAAACCATTCCTATTTTAATTTATCCCTGTCTGTAGGGCATCTGGGCTCTTATCTTTTTGTGTTTACCTCAGTAAACAGGGGGCTGCCTCTTCCCTGTCAGCCCTGGAGCTGAGCTTCTCTCTCTTTTTTAAGTATACTTCAGCCCAGGAACTCAGCTTCTCTCTCTTTCTTAAGTATACTTCAGCCCAGGAGCTCAGCTTCTCTCTTTTCCTTAAGTATACTTCAGCCCAGGAGCAGAGTGTAGCTCACTTCCTTAAGTATACTTCAGCCCAGGAGCAGAGTGTTGCTCTCTTCCTTAAGTATACTTCAGCCCAGGAGCTGAGCGTAGCTCTCTTCCTTAAGTATACTTCAGCCCAGGAGCTCAGCTTATCTCTCTTCCTTAAGTATACTTCAGCCCAGGAGCTGAGCTTATCTCTCTTCCTTAAGTATACTTCAGCCCAGGAGCTCAGCTTCTCTCTTTTCCTTAAGTATACTTCAGCCCAGGAGCTCAGCTTCTCTCTTTTCCTTAAGTATACTTCAGCCCAGGAGCAGAGTGTAGCTCTCTTCCTTAAGTATACTTCAGCCCAGGAGCTGAGCTTATCTCTCTTCCTTAAGTATACTTCAGCCCAGGAGCTGAGCTTATCTCTCTTCCTTAAGTATACTTCAGCCCAGGAGCTGAGCTTATCTCTCTTCCTTAAGTATACTTCAGCCCAGGAGCTGAGCGTAGCTCTCTTCCTTAAGTATACTTCAGCCCAGGAGCTCAGCTTATCTCTCTTCTTTAGGTATACTTCGGCCCAGGAGCTGATTGATTGCAATCAAATTGCTGGACCCGTATTTGCTGGAAAAATACGTTAAAAGTTAGTTTTTTTCCCCCACTAGGGCGCAGCCATTTTCTAACAACTGCGGTCGTGACATCACTAGGTTGGTCCGTCTTCCAGTTCCAAAATACGTCACCCACTGCTTCTGGTTTCACCATCGCGTCCCCGGCACGCCCACCAAACAGGAGCAGCTATTTCTCAAAGGTCGATGTGTAACATCGCATACAGTTTAGAGTGAATGTAGGTTTTGAGACAAACCGTTCTGAACGCTTCCCAAGTGTTTTTGATTAGGGGTGTCGGCACGCTTCCCGTCCTGCCCCCTCGCCCATTGGCCTGAGCCTGAGGGCCGGTCCGTCTCGTCTGAAAGGAGCTTCGATTTCGGACAGGAAGCGGCCGTCTTTCTTTAACCCCGTGTCCGCTGGGGCTGAGGCGGGGGTCACTCGGACGTGGGCTCCGTGCGGTCGGGTGACAGCGCGGAGGTGGATTTGCGGATTTCGTCACGCCGAGCGCAGAGGTGACAGCCGAGCCAGGGGGGAGGGGCGCCCCCAAACCCAGTATAACAGCCGGAAAGGTAGAGAGGGACCGGCAACTACTCCGGAAAGAGACAAAGATAAAAAAGGGAAGAGCGGAAAGCAGAGGTAGTGGCGAGCGGGAAGAGGGGCGAACGCAGGGATGCGGTGAGGTAGGGGGGAGACGGGGACGGGCCGCGGTGGCGGGGGGGGGGGGGGGCAAGATGCAGATACAGGGGCAGTTAATCCGCGGCAATTAATTGTGTTCTGTGGGATGGCATCTTGTCAGCAGAGATAAGTTGTCACGTTTTCCACTTGAGCTGAGACTAAATGATTGTAAAATAAGTTATGGGTGTCCTTGGGGCTGTCTGGCATAGCGCAGGGCTGGGAGTGAGCTCCACGCCGGGGGAGGGGAAGGGACGGGGGGGGGGGAGGCCCATCACTCCAGCGGCTCGCCCGTGATATTGATGTGAGCTGAATGTTATTTCATTCAGCCTGCAGTCACAGCTGTCAGCTCTGCGCATGAAAAGTGAAACTGCCTGATGATGGCCGACGCCAAAGCCCTGCGTCGGAGAGCGGCCCTATGCTGGGTAGCGGCCCTATGCAGGAGACTGGCCCTATGCTGGATAGTGGCCCGATGCAGGAGACTGGCCCTATGCAGGAGACTGGCCCTATGCTGGATAGCGGCCCTATGCAGGAGACTGGCCCTTTGCAGGAGACTCGCCCTATGCAGGAGACTGGCCCTATGCTGGATAGCGGCCCTATGCAGGAGACTGGCCCTTTGCAGGATAGCGGCCCTATGCAGGAGACTGGCCCTATGCAGGATAGCGGCCCTATGCAGGATAGCGGCCCTATGCAGGAGACTGGCCCTATGCTGGATAGCGGCCCTATGCAGGAGACTGGCCTTATGCTGGATAGCGGCCCTATGCAGGAGACTGGCCCTATGCTGGATAGCGGCCCTATGCAGGAGACTGGCCCTATGCCGGCATTAACCGACTCTGACTGTACTACTGCTGTGTATTCAGGTTGTTATTATATGAAATCCGACCAGTGGGCCAGACATACTGTACTTCTTTGTATTAGTATTATTTCTATTAATGTTATTATATTAACTCTACAACTGAATCATTGATACTGCTGTTTATTATTATTATTTTTATTATTATTTGTGCATCACTATTGGCAGTGCTCTTTTCTGCCTGTAGTTTCAGAGGGAAGACACGGTCTCGGAGAGTCTCTGGGTAATGTAGTTTCAGAGACACACTTACACTCTGCCTGTCTCCTCACAGACACGGGTCTTGGGGAGTCTCTGTGTTCCAGCCCCAGTATCTCTGGCACAACCAGCCCCAAGGTGGACCCCCCACCATCCCCCCACGCCAACCGCAAGAAGCACCGCCGGAAGAAGAGCACCAGCAACTTCAAGGCGGACGGCAGCTCCTGCACAGCGGAAGGTAAGCCACCACCTGGTCCTGTTCCACCTTACAGCTGGAAGCAACATGTTTCCCTGTGTCCTGGTCCTGTTCCACCTTACAGCTGGAAGCAACATGTTTCCCTGTGTCCTGGTCCTGTTCCACCTTACAGCTGGAAGCAACATGTTTCCCTGTGTCCTGGTCCTGTTCCACCTTACAGCTGGAAGCGACATGTTTCCCTGTGTCCTGGTCCTGTTCCACCTTACAGCTGGAAGCAACATGTTTCCCTGTGTCCTGGTCCTGTTCCACCTTACAGCTGGAAGCAACATGTTTCCCTGTGTCCTGGTCCTGTTCCACCTTACAGCTGGAAGCAACATGTTTCCCTGTGTCCTGGTCCTGTTCCACCTTACAGCTGGAAGCAACATGTTTCCCTGTGTCCTGGTCCTGTTCCACCTTACAGCTGGAAGCAACATGTTTCCCTGTGTCCTGGTCCTGTTCCACCTTACAGCTGTAAGCAACATGTTTCCCTGTGTTCTGGTCCTGTTCCACCTTACAGCTGTAAGCGACATGTTTCCCTGTGTCCTGGTCCTGTTCCACCTTACAGCTGTAAGCAACATGTTTCCCTGTGTCCTGGTCCTGTTCCACCTTACAGCTGTAAGCGACATGTTTCCCTGTGTTCTGGTCCTGTTCCACCTTTAAAGCTGGAAGCGACATGTTTCCCTGTGTCCTGGTCCTGTTCCACCTTACAGCAGGAAATAGCATATTTTCCTGTGTCCTGTTTCTTCCCTGTCAGTGCATAGCAGCTTGAGTCATTGAACTGTGGCTTCATGAATGAGGCGTGTGTACTGAGCGTACGCTAGACCTGCTTTGCAAACCTGAAAGGCTGCCGCCGCCGCTGCTGTGCATTGTGGGCGAGGCTTCCTTCCCTTCAGTCACAATATTGCATTCTCAGCGTCTGCACCCGCGGGAGTAATCTGGAAGCCTACGCGTGTCCACTCGCGTTCCCCGCGTGAACCCTGGCCGACGTCAGTGCTGTGCTGTGCTGTGCTGTGCTTTGGAACACGCGACGGCCCATCGCTCAGCGGTTTGAAATTCACAAATTTCTCACACGCTTGATTCGGTCAGCTTGTCTTTTAATGTTAAACTTTAAATGGGTCTGTGCTCCTTTCCAAGGGTGAGATATGTTTGTGGCTCACATGAGAAATAAACTATTATGATATTTGGCCCACACTGTAACAGCCTGATTAATATGCAGCCCTACCTGGACACTTCCGTTTCACGAATGTAAGATGCTCTGTATGGTCCCGTAATGTTGCCAGTTTATGGACGATCTCATCGGGGGGACAGTTCACTGCTGAAGAACTGCTGTGTCCTTTCACGTGTGAATTCAGTGCCGAAGCTCAAAGCTCAAAACGGAGGAAAAATGGTCTTCTAGACACGCCTTTTTAAAGTTTGTTTAAAAACTCAAATATTACTTGTTGGCAGATTGTGATTGTAAAAGTTTTCAAGCCAGAATAATATTTTTATACCATAATTAGTTTTTCTTGAATACAAAGGGTTGAAATAGAAAAAAAAATGATTTAACACAATTAAAAAATATATATATATATATATTTTGGCTGGACACCTTCCCAAGAACGGCAGTGAAGTATACTCTCCGCATGATGGTAACCTCTTTCAGCAGTCATTCGGCTCATGTTTGGCGCTTTTAGACGCTCTCACCACTCATTCGGCTCACGTTTGGCGCTTTTAGACGCTCTCACCACTCATTCAGCTCATGTTTGGCGCTTTTAGACGCTCTCACCACTCATTCGGCTCATGTTTGGCGCTTTTAGACGCTCTCACCACTCATTCGGCTCATGTTTGGCGCTTTTAGATGCTTTCGGCACTCATACAGCTCATGCTTCTTTCATTTTTTTGCATCGCTGTTCGCGGTATTCACTCAGTAATTACCACGTCTGAAATGCTGGCTTCAGTCCACACCTGTTTTTGGTTACTTTTAGTTTTTTCTTTTCAATGGCAGCGTACACCTTCAATGTTTACCTCCTCAGTTGCTATCTCCAAGGCAATGGGAGAGAAACGACCGCGGTACGAGGCGCGCTCCGACCACACACGGGCTGTTTATAGTCGGCCGTTGGTAATGCTAACGGACTGAGCCGGCTCTCGCGTGCTTGGCAGAGACGCTAATGGTTGTAATATTCAGGCTAGGTTCTACAGGCCCAAGTAGCCCCTGGCTTCTTTTTAACCCAACAGATGTTGGCTGCACTTCAAACGTTCCTTGTTCCCAAGCTTAATTACAAAGGTGATTTGTGGTCTTTAACCTCGAGACGGATCCCCGAGACTGTTTCCCATCCGACTCCCCTGAATCTTCCCCAGGCACATCCAGCTCTGGAGAGGCCTTTAAATTTGTTTTAGTGTCCAGCGTTGTCGTGGCCCTGTATGAACTCAGTGGGTTTTCTTCAGTTCTGGCATGACGTGGTCAGAAGGTGATAGTCGTTCTTAGCGCGGTCTTGCGTATAGATTAACAGGGACTGGTTGATGAGAAACAACGCTTCGCTTTGTGAGTCATGTGCTCGCTGGCCTGCGGGAAGCGGTCTGTTGGAGGGGCAGGGTGACGAACCAGACCTGGCTCAAATATGCGTTTGAAATGCCAACTCTTCTCTTCTTCATTTCTGATAAAACGGACAGTAATCTGCCGGACCTGTATCTTACGGGTTAAAGTATTTCAGATAATAACTTGGCCCAGGTGTGATAACCCCCTCCCCGCAAGCTCGAGATGGTCCGTGCGATGTCACAGTTCTAACGGGCCGTCTCGGGTTGAGCCGCCGCCGGCCCGAATGAGCAGATAAGGCGAGATGGGTATCGCCGCAGGAGAACAGAAGGAGGCGAGCATCAGCGCATGTCAAGGGAGAGAGTGGCTGTCTGCCGCTCCATTCAGGCCTTCTTGATCCCCTCTTATCTGGCGCCTCCTCAGGCCCGGCCTGTCCAGTGGAGGCCTTAATGGAACTTTGATGGGAGGGCGGTCGGCACTGTAAATTCTGTTAACTGCGAAAAAAGCATTTGCGAAAATATTAAATAAAATCTGACCCGTGCAAAAACATTAAAATCATGGCAATCGTGCGTGCCATATAACTGCATTTACATCAGGGAATATCCGAGTTTTGAACTATGCGTTTAATTTTCTTCTTTTTGAAATTCATTCGTTTTAAATGCATTTTTATTTTTAATGATAATATGGAAATGAGGTGGTCGTCATCATGTTTTCCATTGAAAATTATGTCAAATGAAAAGCTCTTGGTCAGATAGGACCCACTCTGTTGAAAACCATGAAAAAGACCCGAACTGAAATTTCCATAAGAACCTGAAAGAGGAGGAGGGGATGATTATCCATTGGTAGTCACGGTACCCCTCAGATACGCCCCCGTGTGGCTATGAAAGAGCACTGCGCCTCACTGCGAGTCCGGCCGCGTGATTCGTAGGATCCTTTGACCCGCCGTTTCCTGAGGAAGCATTCACAGGTTTTCTTTAAGGCAGTGCAACGGACGCTCCCAGAGGTCCTAAACGATCTGGCGTCAGTGGTTAGATAAATATAAATGACCCCTATACGAGCGGGATCAGAGAGCGTGCAGTCGCAAAAACATCCCGCGCGCTCACGCTCAGTTTCAGCAGCCTTGCGCCTTCCCGCCAAACGACCATTGCGGGACGCGCCCCGGATCACCGGAACGCCGCGGTTCACACACGCATGTATAATTGATTTTAACGAGGAAAAATTAAGAGCGCAAGCTTCAGAAGAGGACTGGCAGCTCAGCGAGCGACGGGCAGCGGCAGCGGCAGCGGCACCTGCCGGCGATAACCTCACCTCCACTGTCCCCGGCAACGCGCTCCCTCCCCCCCAACCGCGAGGGAAATTACTCCCGCTCCCTCAGTCCTTCCCTCTGCACGCTTTTTGAAAAGGTTGAACATTGCCCAACGCTCCCTGACCACCGCGGCGTGAGCTGCCATTTGTCAGCGGGGCACTTAAGTGAAATATTATAAATAATCCACAGTATTGAAATCTTTTATCAGCTGTGTCATTTTCATTATTCAATAAGCGATTAGTAACCGTCTCCCAATTTAGCCATTAAGCACTTGTGCGTTGCGCCCGCGATGTGTGTCACGCCGCGGGGCCGATGAAGTATAAGCCTGTCACCGGCCTGTTATTCATGAGGGCCGGTCTGGCCCAGGTACAGCCGGCTAGCCCCCGCCAGCACGCCGCTGCACCGCCCCTGATCCGCTACTCCCCACCCCCCGCTCCGTCCCGTTTGTGTAGCCGTCGTTTTCGCCGTTCTTCCAGAGCAACAGGATGTTAGGTTTTTATTCTTTTTTGTGATGGTGAGGTTTTTTGTGAATCACGGTCAGATACCCCCTTCATTACTGTCTGCTGTTGGTGAAGGTTATATTTGCTTGTAGTTGTTTAGATTTCTGCAGAGAATTACAAGTCCCAAAGGCAAATGTTTTTACTCAAGACAAAGAATAAAAAAATGAAAAATAAAGATTTGTCTCTTGAGCTTCAGCATCCCTCTCTTCGATAATGATCAATTACTGGCTCCCATGTAGTGTGTGTGTGTGTGTGTGTGTGTGTGTGTGTGCGCGCGCATGTGTGTTGTGTGTGCGCGCGCGCGCGCATGTGAGTTGTGTGGTTTGTGTGTGTGTGTGTGTGTTTTGTGTGTGTGTGTGCATGCATGTGTGTTAAGTGTTTGTATGTGAGTGTGTGTATGTGTTTTGTGTGTGTGTTTGTATGTGAGTGTGTGTATGTGCTTTGTGTGTGAGTGTGTGCATGTGTGTTGTGTGTTTATATGCGTGTGTGTGCGTGCGTGTGTGCGTGTTTGCGCGTGTGTGTGCGTGTGTGCGCGTGTGTATGTGTGTGTTCCTGGTCTCAGTAGTATTTATCATACCTTTGACTTGGGACTGAGCCTGAGGAATGCACACTCTGTCGGCCCTCAGCAGCTGTTCAGCCACAGCGAGGAGGGGGGGGGTCTCTAATTAAATGCTACCTGCCCCCCCACCACGCAAAAAACAAAGAGGCTACAGAGTCGCTTCTTTTCTTCCTGCCGTCTGGCTACATGACCCCCTCCACCCAGTCCCCCACCCAGTCCGCACGTGCAGATCAATAACGCACCCCCACCTCCCGCTCTCTCATCTAACGGCGGGCCCGAGACAAAACACGGCCCGCGGCCCCCCACCGCTGCCCCCGTCACCCCCAGCCCTCCCCAAGTGCAGCTCTGTTGATCACAGTTAAACAATTGCAGCTTGGTTGGAGAGCACTAAGTACCCCTCATTAAATAATTATTATCTTTGACGAGCGTCTTTTTTGGAACCCCGCATCTTTGAAATGCGATAGGGCCCTTTGGTGGGGCGGGGCTGGATGGGCGGAGCTGTGGTGGACAGGGCACGAGCAGTTCTGACCCCGAGGAGGACCAGGGATAGAGTAATTTAATCAAAACACTGTGCGCCATTAAGGAAAGAGGGAAAGACAAAGACCAAGGAGTCTGCTAACTCACACACGCACACACACACGCACGCACACACGCACACACGCACACACACACACACACTCACACACACTCACACACGCACACACACAGACACAAAGGTCAGTGTGTTTTCATATACAGTACTGCAGACACACTTTGAATGGCTTATAATGAGACTTAAAATCGTTTTTTTTTTTCTCAAATAGAAAATATTAGCTTGTTTTAAGTTGCTTTTTGATTCGCAAGTGTAACTCTTGCCCCATTGGCAAATCTTGAAATTAGTAAAACTATCACCTCATTGGCAATCTTTTTGTCATAATTAGCAAAAAAAGTAATAGAAATAAGATTTTAAATTTAAGACTAAAATGCTTGTTAACATTGACTTCTTTTTTAGTTTTTGCAGTGTAAGCACAGAGGTCCTTAATCTTTGGCTACTTTGTGGAACAAGGTATAAAACCTGAATTGCTTCTGTATATATGCAGCTGGAATTGCATAATATGTAAAAAATAGTTTGTAAGTTCCCAATCTAAGCTATTATTATTATTATTATCCCAGCTTCAATTTTGAAATGGCCACACATTAAGAATTGGCATAAGCGTCCATAAAAGCTCGCTTAAAGGTTAGGCCGGTTGGTGCGCTTGTAAAAGTTACACAGGCCCTCACGCCGAGGACACTGAGCATTTTACACCCGATTTTAGAGAAGCGTGGGGGAACAGGGAACGTGCGGGCCATCTTATTTATTCCTCACTGTTTTTAGGCGTGTCAAATGTTCATTATGGCCCGAGGGTACGCCAGTGCGGGACCGCAAGGTTTCCGTGGAGACGGACAGGCAGGAGGTTATTTAAAGAGCACAGAAAGAGCGTCCGTTCAGGGGCTGCCTTGTGACACTGATCTGGGAACAGGCGAAGAAGGGGAGGCCGTGGCCCCATAGAGAGGACAAAAAATCCCATCCAATCCAATGTCTCCAAGCGAAATAAAAGCGATTTTTTTTTACCAAAATTTTTTAAGCTGTTTGTGGGTATTGTTTATTATGTTGTATTTTTTGTGGGAAGCGTAATTCATATCGAGGTAAAAAATGTTCCCGCTCTCTCTTTCTCTCTCTCGATTGTGTTTGTCGTGTACCGTCGCGACTTGCAGAGCGTATTTATATGGTGACATCAGCCCGGCTGCTTTATGCTTACAGTCATTGTCATACATAATCTTTAGTCACCTATGCCACATACTTGTGAATTTAAAAGTGTATTAATGGGGCTGCTTTATGATTGACCTCTTTTTACCTGCATTTATCTTGTGTCCTTTCTTTAAGGACAGAGGCTCAGATTGCCTGCAGGCGGGGGTTGTAAAATAATGGCGTGTCCGTGACAAATTTCTAATGAAATGCATCCGTGTCCATTTAGACTGTTGAAGCAAACGTTCGCTGCAAAGAATGAATATTTCATACAAGCGCCTGCCGTGTCATGTCCTGTCAGTTTCCGGCACTTTTTGGAATCTGTTTCGTCCAATGAGCACTGGGCCTCAATCTGCACCCTCCTCTCTGATTGGCTCCTGCTTTTGCTTTCTTTTGCTGCTTTTGTTTTTGCCACTGCTGCTGACCTAACTTATTTCTGCTTCCTGTCTCCTGCAGAGGAAGCCCCTGCACCATGCTTCCCACCCTCAATTTCCATAATTCCACGGTGCCCTCACCTACCTTCCGCTTTGCCTCTCACACACGTCCCTTTACCCCTCCCACATGTTCCTTTGCCCCTCCCACCTGTACCTTTGACCCTCCCTCTGTTGTCCCCCCCTCTTTGTCCCCTAACCTCTCCCATCTGTCTTCTCAGCCGCTTATTGCTTCCTGTGTTGCTGCTTTTAATGTCTGATTTCTGCTTTCTATCTTTGTTTTCTTTGTCTAATTTTTCACGTTTGTTGTCTTTTTTTTCTTTTCTTTTTTTCCTATTTTTCCTTTCCTGTCCGCGTTTGTTTTTTCTTTCTATTTGTCCCTCTGCTGTCGGGATGCAGCCAAACGTAAAGCTTGGAAAGTAAACCGTGTCGGTAGCCTGCGCAACATATACAACAGCAGCGCCAACACCGAAGGTAATTATGAGGACCGAGGTGAACGAATAGTCAGGAGGACACGGCCGTGTCGTCTCTGCGGCGCGGTGGAAAGTGCCGTGCAGTACGTGTCCGTACCCCTATGAGTACAGCGGGCCCCGCCTCCCCCCCCCCATGGCACGTGGGGCACGGAGGCGCGAGGCCTGGCCGGCTGTGAGCATGTCGCCGCTGCCGTTTGGGTGTCTGTGGTGTGTCCCTGTACCATACTGTGTCAATGCCTCCCACAGTATACACTGTCCCGCGCCCCCCTCAGTATATACTGTCCCGCGCCTCCCACAGTATACACTGTCCCGCGCCTCCCACAGTATACACTGTCCCGCGCCCCCCACAGTATACACTGTCCCGCGCCTCCCACAGTATACACTGTCCCGCGCCTCCCACAGTATACACTGTCCCGCGCCTCCCACAGTATACACTGTCCCGCACTCCCACAGTATACACTGTCCCGCACTCCCACAGTATACACTGTCCCGCGCCTCCCACAGTATACACTGTCCCGCACCTCCCACAGTATACACTGTCCCGCGCCTCCCACAGTATACACTGTCCCACACCTCCCACAGTATACACTGTCCCGCGCCTCCCACAGTATACACTGTCCCGCGCCCCCCTCAGTATATACTGTCCCACACCTCCCACAGTATACACTGTCCCGCGCCCCCCTCAGTATATACTGTCCCACACCTCCCACAGTATACACTGTCCCGCGCCTCCCACAGTATACACTGTCCCGCGCCTCCCACAGTATACACTGTCCCGCGCCTCCCACAGTATACACTGTCCCGCACCCCCCACAGTATACACTGTCCCGCACCCTCCACAGTATACACTGTCCCGCGCCTCCCACAGTATACACTGTCCCGCGCCTCCCACAGTATACTCTGTCCCGCGCCTCCCACAGTATACTCTGTCCCGCGTCTCCCACAGTATACACTGTCCCGCCTCCCACAGTATACACTGTCCCGCTCCTCCATGCATTTTCACATTGGAAAGCGATGGGTGGCATTTGGATAAATTCATCGCCCCCTCCTACACACACACACGCAAACACACGTACGTGCACACACATACACACACACACACACACACACACTCCTCAGCTGCTAACCAATGCACCGTGTTATTTTTCCCCTTATTTACTCTTTCAGTATAAATATATATTTCATTTTCTTTCCTTTTTTTTATTTTTTTTTTAGGTGTGAACAATCCATGTAATATTTTCCAGGTTATTAACGTTGCAAAAGGGTGCGAATAATATCGCGAGTAATGACCTGTGTCACAAAGCAATACTGTGTGCTGTGACATTTAAGTACAGTCTTTTAATTTGTGTTTCCTGGCTTGGCCCCCCCCTCTCCCACCCTGCCTTCCTCGCCCCCCCCACCCGTCTCTTCGTCTTCCTGGGCGCCTCGTTCGGTTTGCCCCCCTCTCCCACCGGGCCTGGCTGTAGCCCGAGCCCGTCTGCATGTGCCACCTTGCTTGTAAATGGTGTGCATTGTTTGCCGTTAAAGGTTGCCTGTGTCAGAGTTCACAAATTGCCTTACCACGCCTCTCTGCATACCAGGGCTGGGGCTTGTAGCTGGGAGCCTTGGTGTAATGATTAGAATAACTGCTCGCTTGTTTCTACTGGCAGGGGTTTTTGTGTGTGTGTGTGTGTGTGTGTGTGTGTGTGTGTGTGTGTGTGTGTGTGTGTGTGTGCGCGTGCGCGTGTGCGTGTGTGTGTGTGTGTGTGTGTGTGGGAGTGGGTGTGTGTGCGTGCTGCAGGTATATGTACTCCTGCATGTGAGGGTGAGGGCGTGTGTGTGTGTGTGTGTTGAATGTGCGTCGTGTTTGTGTGTGCGCGAGGTGTCTTTGTTTCAGAGGTGTAATCTCATCACCGTTGAAGATAATTGGCTGTCCGCCATGGCGCTTTTTTTTAACGTTGCTGCTTCAGAGCCGGCATGCTACCGCGACCATCGCCACGGCCCTTCGAGGGACGGGACGGGACGGGACGGGGGCGCGAGTCAGGGGGGCCGCGACCGAACCTCCACGGGCGTTTGAACCGCCGAGGCCCGTCACATCTGGCTGGGCAGCTCTTGTAATAGGCAAGCCATTACGGGGACCGGGGAGGCAAATGGAGGGGGTCACACAATTGCACAGACTAATGCCCTTTCATTTTTATTTTTAAATTCATTAATGGACTGGAGGGGTGGGAGAGGAGGGGGCTTAATTTATGCCTCTCTTCTGCGCCTTTCTGGATTGTTGCTTTCCGTAATTGTCAAACAATCACCCGCTCCCCAAAAAGAGGTAGAATTTAATTATGACGAGAACATTGTTTCTGACCCCAGAGGGATCGTGGGCGCACACAGGGGGTGGGCCCAATCTTAAGACGGGACGGTCCATCGCCCACGCAAGCCCACAGACCCCAAAACGTATTCGGGAGGAGAAAAAAAAAAAGCCGGGTAACGACGCCTACGCAAACGTCGGGCCTTTCCGTCGTTTCGTCACCAGCGTTCGTTTATTAGCGGGACGGATCCACAGTTTTAGTACAGGAACGATTTTATGCACATTGTCTTTTAACACCTCGGAAGACCCGACTCTATTGCAGTTTCTCACCAACGGGACTGCAAGATGGCACAATTCTGCAGTTCACTTTATTAATAAAATACTCTTATGAGACTGGTATATTTTCAGAATGAAGATCTGATCTTTTTTAAATGCTTTATTTTTTTTCATCTGTTTTAGCAAAGCGACGCAGGCTGAGGATCTTGTCAGCGCTCTGTCTTTATTGGTTGCGGCCAAAAGTCTGTACGTTTACAGCATAAGCGCATTTCTGATTTCCCTAATTGAACAGGAAATTGTGCATCCTTGCCCGCGGCATCCGAAAGGACGATCTTGCTCTAAAGTGGAAGTAAAGATATTCGCTGTATGATCCCGCTGTATGAACAGGGCTGTTTTAATTACAGCACAGCCCTCAGAATGCCCCCCTGTAGGCATTATTGAACAAATCGACCGATATCAAAATAGTTTTCAATTTATTTATTTATCTGCCTGATAAATCGGATCTTATCCGGATTTACAAGTCCATCAAAAGAGAATGTGTTAAATATCTGTCACAGGAGCAACAAGAACAATTTGAAACCAACAGCCAGTCAATACAGCGCCAAATAAATAAAAGAACGGCTAAAATATTAGAATGCAACAGAAACGTAAATATCAAGCACTTGTGTACATTGCACTGGATCTTCTAAATGTAACATAATGTGTATTAATAGTCCAGGTGTCATTAAACATGCAACATGCCTGTATAATGCAAAAATTACACAGAGCCTGGAATATATTTTTAAAATAATCTTTAATATAATTTTAGTTCTGCAGGAAAGCGTTAGGCTGTAGTTTTCCCCTTTTGTAGGATTTTTCATGTGTGGCAAAATCAGCAGTTTTCACCTTTAGCAAATGCATGTGGTAGCGTGCTAGCGTGCTTGGAAATAGGGGCCTAAAAAATTCTTAAAAGTGAAAACTGTGTGTAATGAGGGTGTGGCTGACTGCTGGCCAATCAGGCTGCATTGCAACAATAAATTCTAAGTCTGTGTTAGCAGGTTATTTTTGAAGCCTTGCTTTTCTCTGGAAGGTTTCCCGAGGTTCTTGTAATGGACCACACCCGCCGGGTGTTTGCTAAAGAGAGACGATCCTTAATTAGCTTAACTCGTGGATGTCACCGCGTACGGTTTTGCGTGAGCGCTAAACTCGGAGAATGAGAGAAGGAGTGATTGCGACGGTGTGCTTTCTGAAAAGCCATGCATGATTGACCCACTATAGCTGTCTTATCGCATTTATTCAAATGTCTTTCACTGCCGTTAGTTAATGTGGGTGAATAAAAAATCTCCTTCAGATAAAATGTGAACATACAGGTACAATCTCGGATAAAGAGGGCAACCAGTGCGTTTTTTGCTTTATTCTGTGTAAATTATAATTTATGCTATACAATAAATAATCAACAACCTACGTATCGTTGTCTCGGATCAAAGTGTTTTTTTGTAAAAATAATTCTCATTTTATTTGCTGTTATGTTTGAGGTAAATTGGCAGTATTGATTTGTGTGTCTCAAAATAGCGTGTATTAAATGGTATTTCCGTTAAGTGTGTACGGCATGTAAATGACACACCATGTGGTGATGTGGCATGTATCTGAAATGGTACGTGTATTTGGTAACAGTCTCAACCTGCATTAGACAACTGTCTTTTTTATGCTCCCAAACTCTTCAAATAATGCCGGGTTTGTTGCGTGTGTGAATATCCGGATTTCTGATTTGCCCGTTTGGTGGCAAAAGATCAAAGCGGGACCAAAGGTGTGACGTCTGCGTCAGGGTGAAGCTCAGCTGTTTCCCTGATACCTTTGGAGACACCTGAGTGTCGGGGGAGGGGGTGGGGGCTCCCGTCCTGCTCAGCCCATTCTGGGTGAAAACATCAGAACGCTTACCGAACTGCAGGGAGGTTTCAGTGCTTTCTCCCGTGACGGGGGTTTACGGGTGCTGTAGCCGCGGACCTGAGGGACGCCGTCCAGCTTTAGCATCACGTGGGGACAGCGATGTCAAAAAAAGGGACCGTTGCTGAGGTCGGTCAAAGGTCAAAGCGCTTGCCGCGGGGCCGAGGTTTTCGAAAATTGCGGGTCAAGTCGTGGGGACCCACCAGAAGAAAAAAAAACAGAAACGGTGGTTTGGTGGACGGGAGGGCGTTTCTCCAGCGGCGTGTCCGTTCTGCTTCTTCCCCGGCCGTCCCTTCCTGTTTGGTGGAATTATAAACGGAGCCCGGGGGGTGTCGGACCCGGTTCCCCCAGACTATCACGTTTCTGGGGACCCTTTGAACCCCCCTACCCCAGCACCCCTAAATCCCCCTCCCAAACACAATGCCTCGTCAGTAGAACCCTGTCCAGAGCCATCTGTGTGCTCCCGGCTGTCACCCCGCCCCGCACCCCCATTCTCAGTCTTCTCTTTTGTTGTTAACAGTTTCCAAATGTGCCCCCCCTTCTCATGCCCTGAGTTCTGCTTTTCACTGGTTTTTGGGGAAGCCGGCCTAATGCTTCCCTTAATTGGCTCCTGATTAGCCCATTAACCCATTTTGAAGTTGGATCCATATGTCACCTTGGAGGGCAGCCCCGATTGTAATGATTGACCTTTTCCACGGCTGCTGTCAGTGCCCCTGTGTGGGAGGGCCGGAGGGTGATACAGCCCGTAATTATCGGGACATCCTGCTTAGGACCAGCCGGGGGGGGGGGGGGGGGGGGGGCGTTTGGGGCTGGGGGACCGTTGCCATGTGTGTCCCGCAGTTGATAACAGTCTGTGTGGTCACTCATCCCTCAGCACATTATGTAGGTTTTTTTGGGCCTGGGTTCCAACAGGATGTGATGTCACAGGAGGCCAGTGGCTGAGGGACGAATCATTGGGCCTGGTTGGGAAGAGAGGCCCTCGGCTACAGCAGCGTACGCTGCGCATTTCTGTGACTCGACTCAAGTTGTCCTTGGCATCATAGCCAATGCAACTTTTGATAGCTGAGATTTCTCTCATTTTCAATAGCTCAGGTCTTGCTTCAGTGTAAGACACCAGTGTCAGACCGACCCGGTATTCGAACCTGCCACCTCCCGGTCAGTGTTAGGGCAGCGTTGCTTGGCGGTACCAGGACCTCGCAGCCCGTTGGGTGGTATTGGTGGGGGGTTTTCGGTCTGACCTGGCGGCCCGCCGTGAGTCGCTCACCCTCTTTCGCCCCTCCCTTCCAGAGCAAGAGGAGAACTTTGAGTTCATCATCGTGTCCCTGACTGGCCAGACGTGGCACTTTGAGGCGACGTCGTACGAAGAGAGAGACGCCTGGGTACAGGCTATCGAGAGCCAGATCCTGGCCAGCCTACAGTCCTGTGAGAGCAGCAAGAACAAGGTAAGGCTGGGTCACGTGACTGTGTTTACATATCAACACTGTGCGCAAAACACACTGCCGTATAGAGCGTACAACTTTATTTAAAAAAAAATGTATTTAACCAGGAAGTCTCATTGAGATTAAAAATATTTTTTTCAAAAGAGACCTGGCCAAGGTAGCAGCCAAATAAGTTTAAAAAGTACAACATACAAATTCACAATACACCATACAACATGATTCACAATTAATGGACAACAGATACAATATCTTACTTACAGGACACACCACAATGTACAACATACTGTATGTATGTGTTTGTGTTTGTTTGCGTATATATGTACAGCACACACACCATTCATCTATTTATACAACACACAATGCAATACATGGTATACATCTGTATGATACAGCACACACCATAATATATAACGTCTTCTATATGTACAGCGCACTTTGCAATATGTAATACACGTCTCAATATAAAGCACTGATATGAATATTCAACATGGATCACAATGTACAACATTCATCAATCAATATAAATAATGTACATTACACAGAATACAATTTTCATGTATTGCTTTATGACGTACTGTCAACTGTATGCTCTTCGGTATATGACATGTGTAACATACAGCCCATTGATAGGATTGAAACGTTGTGAATGAGGAATGAGCAGATGAAGGTACGGGTCCTCACAGTGAAACGTTGTGAATGGAGAATGAGTAGGTGAAGGTACGGGTCCTCACAGTGAAACGTTGTGAATGGAGAATGAACAGATGAAGGTACGGGTCCTCACAGTGAAACGTTGTGAATGGAGAATGAGCAGATGAAGGTACGGGTCCTCACAGTGAAACGTTGTGAATGGAGAATGAGCAGGTGAAGGTACGGTCCTCACAGTGAAACGTTGTGAATGGAGAATGAGCAGGTGAAGGTACGGGTCCTCACAGTGAAACGTTGTGAATGGAGAATGAGCAGATGAAGGTACGGGTCCTCACAGTGAAACGTTGTGAATGGAGAATGAACAGATGAAGGTACGGGTCCTCACAGTGAAACGTTGTGAATGGAGAATGAACAGATGAAGGTACGGGTCCTCACAGTGAAACGTTGTGAATGGAGAATGAGCAGATGAAGGTACGGGTCCTCACAGTGAAACGTTGTGAATGGAGAATGAGCAGGTGAAGGTACGGTCCTCACAGTGAAACGTTGTGAATGGAGAATGAGCAGGTGAAGGTACGGGTCCTCACAGTGAAACGTTGTGAATGGAGAATGAGCAGGTGAAGGTACGGTCCTCACAGTGAAACGTTGTGAATGGAGAATGAGCAGATTAAGGTACGGGTCCTCACAGTGAAACGTTGTGAATGGAGAATGAACAGATGAAGGTACGGGTCCTCACAGTGAAACGTTGTGAATGGAGAATGAGTAGATGAAGGTACGGGTCCTCACAGTGAAACGTTGTGAATGGAGAATGAGCAGGTGAAGGTACGGGTCCTCACAGTGAAACGTTGTGAATGGAGAATGAACAGATGAAGGTACGGGTCCTCACAGTGATAGTAATAGAGCAGACAGCTCCATCACACGGCTCGCACGGCGCGGCTACTGTCAGCAGCCTGGTGTCAGCCTTCCGGAGTCTCCCGCACCAGCCGAGAGGGTCTTCTCCTTCCTCCTGTTCAAATTCTTCAAACCGTGCGGGAGTCGGAGGGCACCCCCCCCCCCCCCTCCCTCCAATACCATTCCAACCCTCCATTATAATTACAAATGGCAATTATTGTAACTCAAATATACCCTGAGTGCGTCTACGCCCCCCCGTCTCCCGTCCCTGAACTCCCGTGTGTTCCACAGCCAGAGCCGCTGTGCTGGGTGTGTGTTTATGCCTCAGGGCTGGAGGCATTCTGCTTTTAAATACCTTTCTCATTTACTGTGGACCTTGTTTTTTGTCGTTTCCTTTCAATTTTTTTGTTTCGCTTCTCTTTTTAAATCTTTTTTTTTTTTAGAGTTGGGGGGGGTTCTGTGACCGTCGCAATACCAAAACGTATTTCTCTAACAGCGCTGCGCTCACTGCCACAAGGCGCTGCGTGAGCACGCGGTCTGGTGCGACGCGGTGCGCTGCGATATTTGAGCGGCGGGTTATCTGAGCCCGGTGAGTGTGGGACTTCTGCAGCGAGCGCTATCACACTGTACGTGTGAGACACAGGGAATCATTCGGAGGTCTGTCCGTGTTAAAAAGCTCCCTCAGTCCCCGTAATGTACGACTCCCTTGTGAGGGGTGAAGGAGCTGGACGCAGGGAGATGCGAAAATTACGGTTTTACCGGCATTTTTTAATTTCTTTTTTTTTTTTTTGGAGAGCGAGTTCTTTAAAAAAAAAAAAAAAAAGTGAAAATCGTTTTCTTTCACCATCATGGTTTGAGGGAAAAAATAATATTCTGAAATATAGACAAAAATATCCAAACAGCAGGGAAGCTTTTCAGCTCAATTCTTTTGTGTGTGTGTGTGTGTGTGTGTGTGTGTGTCTCTCTCTCTCTATCTCTCTCTCTCGGCATGCAAATTCCAGTCTCAGACACCTTCCTACTGTGAAAAGAAGAAATAAAAAAAAACGCGATTAGTGACACACACAACAACAGTAGTGTGGCCAGCTTTCCCAGCTCTCCAGCAAGCCCTGCCTCATTCTCATTTAGACCACTGCGGATTACAGGGACAGTGAGACCAGGGACAGGTCTTATAAAAGGACACGTCACAGGATCACTCTTACAATTCACAGCATGTATCACTCTTTGTTGAGACTAGTGGTGCGCTCATCTCACCCGGTGACGCCCGATCTCCACTTCACCGATCTTTAAATGATGTGGATTATGTTGTCATCTTCCCTGCCTGTTTCAGGCAAGCCACATGATATAAGGATCAGTGGGATCTGCTCTGGTTCAATGGAACCAACCCAACAGTGGAAAGTGGCATCTTTAGCCCTCCGTTTTTTTGTTTATAGCCATATTCTGACTTGTGAAGGTCAACAACCCTTTGTCTCGTTTCTTCTGAGAGCTCCTCCCCCATGGGGATGGGTGACACGTGGATTTTAAATGTGTGTTGCCTCATTTTTATTCCCCAGTGAAACAGGAAATCATGGGAGGCCGCAATGCAGTTACCTAAGATCAAAATTAACGTCAAAAAGTAGCAGTATTTAATTTAAGTTAATGCATATTTATTTTCGTTTTTTTGGGATTTTATTACGTTTGCATTTACATTTGCATTTTAGGCCTTTAGCTGACGCACTTAGTGCACTTAGAATGGGTCTTCAGGTTAGGCCGAACGGTGTGGTTATTAAAAGTATGTATTTATTTGTTGTTTGTTTGAAAGCTGACTCAGCGGGTGTCTCGAGGACAGGGAGCATTAGGGCGGGGCGGGGCGGGGCGGGGTCTAGGACTGGGTGTGACCCGATATCTGCGTTTGTGCTGTTGCAGTCCCGGCTCACCAGCCAGACGGAGGCCATCGCTCTCCAGTCCATCAGGAACCTGAGAGGGAACTCCCACTGCGTCGACTGCGAGGCCCAGAGTGAGTACAGCAAAATACCGGCCTCTCTCTCTCACTCTCTCTCTTACACTCTCTCTCACTCTCTCTCTCACTCTCTCACACTCTCACTCTCTTTCGGCGGAGAGGGTGTTTTATTTTGCTTTATTAATTTTTTTTGTTTTGTGTGGGTTTAATTGTGTTTATTTTATTTTTTTTGGAAAGTTTTGCTTCTTGTCTTATTTCTGGAATGTTTGAGAAATAATAATAGTTCCTCTTTTAATTATTAATAATAAAGGGGAATCAAAGGTCTCTCTCTCTCTCCCTCCCAAATTTCCATGTAGTTTTCTTATATTCCTTATATTTTGGATGATGTCATTGTGACTTTTCGGGCGGTGATCTTTGTTCTTCCCTCCTCAGATCCTGATTGGGCCAGCCTGAACCTGGGCGCCTTGATCTGCATCGAGTGCTCGGGGATTCACCGGAACCTGGGGACGCACCTGTCACGCGTGCGCTCGTTAAACCTGGACGAGTGGCCCCTGGAGCTCATCAAGGTTATGTCCTCCATCGGCAACGAGCTGGCCAACAGCGTGTGGGAGGCCAACGCCCAAGGCCGTATCAAACCAGCGCCCGACGGCAGCAGGTAGGGGCGCCTAAGCCGCTGTTCTCTGTGTGTGTGCTTTGTTGTCGTCTCTGAAATTCTGTCGGTCTTCATGAGGAGGACGGTGGAGGCCGTTGTCAGTAGTAACTGTGTATGGTGGTCTTTATGAGTGTGGAGGCAGTCGTCAGTAGTGACTGTGTATGGTAGTCTTTATGAGTGTGGAGGCAGTCGTCAGTAGTGACTGTGTATGGTAGTCTTTATGAGTGTGGAGGCAGTCGTCAGTAGTGACTGTATGGTAGTCTTTATGAGTGTGGAGGCAGTCGTCAGTAGTGACTGTGTATGGTAGTCTTTATGAGTGTGGAGGCAGTCGTCAGTTGTGACTGTGTATGGTAGTCTTTATGAGTGTGGAAGCAGTCGTCAGTAGTAACTGTGTATGGTAGTCTTTATGAGTGTGGAGCCAGTCGTCAGTAGTGACTGTGTATGGTAGTCTTTATGAGTGTGGAGCCAGTCGTCAGTAGTAACTGCGTATCGTAGTCTTTATGAGTGTGGAGGCAGTCGTCAGTAGTAACTGTGTATGGTGGTCTTTATGAGTGTGGAGCCAGTCGTCAGTAGTAACTGCGTATCGTAGTCTTTATGAGTGTGGAGGCAGTCGTCAGTAGTAACTGTGTATGGTGGTCTTTATGAGTGTGGAGCCAGTCGTCAGTAGTGACTGTGTATGGTAGTCTTTATGAGTGTGGAGCCAGTCGTCAGTAGTAACTGCGTATCGTAGTCTTTATGAGTGTGGAGGCAGTCGTCAGTAGTGACTGTGTATGGTAGTCTTTATGAGTGTGGAGGCAGTCGTCAGTAGTGACTGTATGGTAGTCTTTATGAGTGTGGAGGCAGTCGTCAGTAGTGACTGTGTATGGTAGTCTTTATGAGTGTGGAGGCAGTCGTCAGTAGTAACTGTGTATGGTAGTCTTTATGAGTGTGGAGGCAGTCGTCAGTAGTGACTGTATGGTAGTCTTTATGAGTGTGGAGGCAGTCGTCAGTAGTGACTGTGTATGGTAGTCTTTATGAGTGTGGAGGCAGTCGTCAGTAGTAACTGTGTATGGTAGTCTTTATGAGTGTGGAGGCCGTTGTCAGTAGTGACTGTATGGTAGTCTTTATGAGTGTGGAGGCAGTCGTCAGTAGTGACTGTGTATGGTAGTCTTTATGAGTGTGGAGGCAGTCGTCAGTAGTGACTGTGTATGGTAGTCTTTATGAGTGTGAAGGCAGTCGTCAGTAGTGACTGTGTATGGTGGTCTTTATGAGTGTGGAGGCAGTCGTCAGTAGTGACTGTGTATGGTAGTCTTTATGAGTGTGGAGGCAGTCGTCAGTAGTGACTGTATGGTAGTCTTTATGAGTGTGGAGCCAGTCGTCAGTAGTGACTGTGTATGGTAGTCTTTATGAGTGTGGAGCCAGTCGTCAGTAGTGACTGTGTATGGTGGTCTTTATGAGTGTGGAGCCAGTCGTCAGTAGTGACTGTGTATGGTAGTCTTTATGAGTGTGGAGGCAGTCGTCAGTAGTGACTGTATGGTAGTCTTTATGAGTGTGGAGCCAGTCGTCAGTAGTGACTGTGTATGGTAGTCTTTATGAGTGTGGAGCCAGTCGTCAGTAGTAACTGTGTATGGTGGTCTTTATGAGTGTGGAGGCAGTCGTCAGTAGTGACTGTGTATGGTAGTCTTTATGAGTGTGGAGGCAGTCGTCAGTAGTGACTGTATGGTAGTCTTTATGAGTGTGGAGGCAGTCGTCAGTAGTGACTGTGTATGGTAGTCTTTATGAGTGTGGAGGCAGTCGTCAGTAGTGACTGTGTATGGTAGTCTTTATGAGTGTGGAGCCAGTCGTCAGTAGTAACTGTGTATGGTGGTCTTTATGAGTGTGGAGGCAGTCGTCAGTAGTGACTGTGTATGGTAGTCTTTATGAGTGTGGAGGCAGTCGTCAGTAGTGACTGTATGGTAGTCTTTATGAGTGTGGAGGCAGTCGTCAGTAGTGACTGTGTATGGTAGTCTTTATGAGTGTGGAGGCAGTCGTCAGTAGTGACTGTGTATGGTAGTCTTTATGAGTGTGGAGGCAGTCGTCAGTAGTGACTGTATGGTAGTCTTTATGAGTGTGGAGCCAGTCGTCAGTAGTGACTGTGTATGGTAGTCTTTATGAGTGTGGAGCCAGTCGTCAGTAGTAACTGTGTATGGTGGTCTTTATGAGTGTGGAGGCAGTCGTCAGTAGTGACTGTGTATGGTAGTCTTTATGAGTGTGGAGGCAGTCGTCAGTAGTGACTGTATGGTAGTCTTTATGAGTGTGGAGGCAGTCGTCAGTAGTGACTGTGTATGGTAGTCTTTATGAGTGTGGAGGCAGTCGTCAGTAGTGACTGTGTATGGTAGTCTTTATGAGTGTGGAGCCAGTCGTCAGTAGTGACTGTATGGTAGTCTTTATGAGTGTGGAGCCAGTCGTCAGTAGTGACTGTGTATGGTAGTCTTTATGAGTGTGGAGCCAGTCGTCAGTAGTGACTGTGTATGGTAGTCTTTATGAGTGTGGAGGCAGTCGTCAGTAGTGACTGTATGGTAGTCTTTATGAGTGTGGAGGCAGTCGTCAGTAGTGACTGTGTATGGTAGTCTTTATGAGTGCGGAGGCAGTCGTCAGTAGTGACTGTGTATGGTAGTCTTTATGAGTGTGGAGCCAGTCGTCAGTAGTGACTGTGTATGGTAGTCTTTATGAGTGTGGAGGCAGTCGTCAGTAGTGACTGTATGGTAGTCTTTATGAGTGTGGAGGCAGTCGTCAGTAGTGACTGTGTATGGTAGTCTTTATGAGTGTGGAGGCAGTCGTCAATGATAAGCGAGGGTGGGTCAGTAGTCCTCAATACTGCAGCTTAAGCCCTGATATCTACTGTCTCCCCACAGTAATTATCGGCCCTTTTGGTCTCAGCCCCACCAGCCATCATAACAAATTAGACCTGACTGGTGCTCACATGAATATCGACTACCCATTTCACACTTGTATCATTAGTCACCAAAAGCACCTTTTAATTACTCCCACCACAACAAAAATCTTTCAGTATAGATCTGGCATTTTTTCCCCCTTGAACCCTCTTGTCAATTCACTAATGCATTTATAGTTCCCCATGTACCTATTAATTTATATATATTTGGAGTCATGTAGCTCCTTTAGCAAGAGAGGAGCGATTACAGAGGGGTCAATATTATCTCAATTAACCTGAGACTCTTGTCAGTGCTTTTCACTGATTTCACTAATTACTATCAATAGCACTTACACCTCTGTACATTCAGCTCCCTCGCACTCTCGCACCAGCTCTAATCCATGCATCATTTTTGCTTACGCAACCTCTGCAAACTCCCGAAAAGGGAGCAAATTCTGAAAATGAAGCTGTGAGCAAGGCTGTTTGCTAAGCCGCTTGCGCTCGTAAACAGTTTTAACGTATCGAATTTAGCAGAATTCTTTTAGTCGGGTGTAAAGGCAGAATGTTACAGTTGTGCGTCTGTGTAAGTGGTGGCTGAGTGGTTAAACGCGCTCGCCGCCAGCCGCGATGCAGGCGTGGGCCTGTTTTCACGCCTGGGCTTTGTCATTTACCACAGGGGCCAGATTCAGTTGGCTTCGTCTGCAAGGGGAGGAGTAGATTTCATTGTCAGATGTTTCTATGGTTACCGCTAATCTAGCACCTCCCAATGATGCACCACAGGCGACCAGCTGTAATCCGCCAAAATGGTCAATTCCAAAATGAGCTGAGTTTGAAAATGAATGTATTTCCGCTAAGTTGTTTTCTGCAGGAACGGCTCAAGGGGTGGAGGGTTGACATTTCTGTGACTTTTGACTTAATTAGCCATTACATTTCTGACTCTCAAAGCCTACCCAGCTCAATCTCCAAAGGTCTAATATTAATAAACGTTGTACATTTATTATATCTATTCTATATTTATTAAAGGCAACAAGCACACAAAAAAACCACACAAAAAAATAATCAGGTAGCTCATTGCAGCCAATATCAAATCAGAAATGAGTATTAGATTAGCTACCTAGCTAGCTAGCCAATGGTCGTTGGTTTAATTTAGCTAGCTAGCTGATGTTACTTTGTAGTTAGCAGTATGTACAACATGGGAATTGATAGGTGATAACATTAACTCAATATAGGTCACGTTAACATTAGGTAAAACACTAATTCAACTTAGTGTTACACCTGCTTGCGTCAGAATATTTCACACTGTACACGGTATAGTTTAATGCGAGAGTCGGGTACGTACCGTTCCTGCTTCCTGGAGCAGCAGGCCATCATTGTTGTTTAATGGTATGGGAAACACTGAATTAAATAAGACGAGCAACCAAAATGTCCTGTCGAAGATGCAAATGAGTTCAGAGCATTGACGACAGCTTTACTTAATGTTGTAAGCATTAAGTAAGGCTGTCGTCAACGACTTCAAAATGACACCGTAAAACTTATCAGCATATTAATATCAGCAATTAAGATTTTAAACATTCAAACATTCATTGCCAAAAAACAACCAGTTTTTGCCATTGCAAAGAATAACCCCATCTGCTTGGCAGACATGCCGTAAATGTTGAAACCATCTAAATTATATCTATTTATGTAATTTAAGACTTTGCACAGAAAGCCAAACCTCGTCCTGTCTGTCTGTGTTCTTTTTACACAATTAATGATACACTGAGAGAAATACGAGTGGAAGATTTGTTTCCCGCCTTTACTTGAGGAGATTTTTTTTATGGTAGTGTGAGTTTTTCGCACCCACAAGGAATATTAGAATATCGGAATATCTGTAGATGTCACACATCCAACCACACCATTACAGATGTGTGTAATGTTTGTGCATTTATGTACGATTTCTGACTGGTTTTCGGTTTAAGATTTGTTTTGCCCTCGAGCTAAATGTTTTCTTTGTTTTTATCTTTTTTTATGTTTATTTTTTTGTCACTGAGGATATTTCTGAAGGGCTGTGAGCTGGCTAAACGCCTGACTGATGAGAGACTGTGGAATCGGCCTGGTATTGTGTCCTGTACCGGTGGTAGATAAATTAAAAACCCACCCTCGCGGTCTCTCCAGTGAGTAATAGAGGCAGAAATTTCATTTTGCAAGTGGCTGGTTTAATGATCCAAAGGGTAATTAATGGCCTGATTATCTTAATGTTAAATATGGCCAGCAGCAATTATACTGACCTCCCGCCTGTCAAGGTCTGGGCCTCTCTCGCCTTTCAATTAAGTCCTGTTTCGGGGTGGGGGTGGTGTTCGGTGGAGGGGGAAAGGTGGGGGGGGTACGGGAGTGCACCAGTCAGTATCAAAATCCCCCAATTTTCCCCTTCTTTTCCCTGTTTGGGTTCACATCAAAGGGGAGGGAGGAATTGGCTTTCGGTAAAAAAAGTCGTGAATCTCCACTGAAGAGGAAAAAGACGATGCGCACGATGCACATTGTGTGTGTGTGTGTGTGTGTGTGTCCCCTATTTTCCTTTTGTCATGCCTGTTGTTTCATATGTAGTGTGTTGGTGCAGTATGACTATAGAGAGGGGTGTGTTGTAGTGTGTTGGTGCAGTATGACTATAGAGAGGGGTGTGTTGTAGTGTGTTGGTGCAGTATGACTATAGAGAGGGGTGTGTTGGTGCAGTGTGACTATAGAGAGGGGTGTGTTGTAGTGTGTTGGTGCAGTATGACTATAGAGAGGGGTGTGTTGGTGCAGTATGACTATAGAGAGGGGTGTGTTGTAGTGTGTTGGTGCAGTATGACTATAGAGAGGGGTTTGTTGCAGTATGACTAGAGAGAGGGGTGTGTTGTTGCAGTATGACTATAGAGAGGGGTGTGTTGTAGTGTGTTGGTGCAGTATGACTATAGAGAGGGGTGTGTTGTAGTGTGTTGGTGCAGTATGACTATAGAGAGGGGTGTGTTGGTGCAGTATGACTATAGAGAGGGGTGTGTTGTAGTGTGTTGGTGCAGTATGACTATAGAGAGGGGTGTGTTGTAGTGTGTTGGTGCAGTATGACTGTAGAGAGGGGTGTGTTGGTGCAGTATGACTATAGAGAGGGGTGTGTTGTAGTGTGTTGGTGCAGTATGACTATAGAGAGGGGTGTGTTGTAGTGTGTTGGTGCAGTATGACTATAGAGAGGGGTGTGTTGGTGCAGTGTGACTATAGAGAGGGGTGTGTTGTAGTGTGTTGGTGCAGTATGACTATAGAGAGGGGTGTGTTGTAGTGTGTTGGTGCAGTGTGACTATAGAGAGGGGTGTGTTGTAGTGTGTTGGTGCAGTATGACTATAGAGAGGGGTGTGTTTAGCTCATAGTGCTAAAACTATGGACGGAAATTTTGTTTGTATTGAAGACAGATCTGAATGTGTGTCTATCTCAGCTTCCATTCAGCAATCTCTTCCTGTGTGTGTTTGGTTGAGTGTATATATATGCCTATGGAGATAAGATTCCCCTATTCAGTGCTATGAGATCTTGTAATGATAAACATAATAGAAATACAATATATTGTTTATTAATAATAATTACGAGGCCCACATTGCTGCTGTGTTTATTTTATGCTCAGTAGGCAGCGCCTTATCCAAAGCTCTAGTGGTAGGCCCCCACCCGGGATTGATTCCTATGACCTCAAATGCAGTCCGTCCAATCGGAGAAAAAATGGCGATTTAAAACATTGGCTGGTTAATGCTCGCTGGGGGAACGGCCGGGACAATCGCGGAATATGGCGTAAAATGGCCACATTAACCTTTTGCGGCCTGTGGTGTGGAAAAGCTCTCACTCCTCGGAAACCCGGGGGTGGAACACATGTGGACGCAATTAAAAGCCCATCGCTTCAGGCCTTGAGGGGCGGGGGGCACGTTTGGGCACGAGCTGCGCAGGGCTGCGCAGACTGGGGCCCCCGTGGTCCCGGCGGGCCGTCGCTCTGACGATGGTTTTAATTATGGGATGCGCTGTGGACAGCGGTGTCCGTGAGCCCCGCCTTTTTGACAGCCCAGATTAACAGGCCTGACTGCGCGGGAGTGACACGGCCGCTAATTGAGCCTCGTGGTGAGTTATCGGGGACCGTGGCGCTCGCCGGCACCTCAGTGCAGGACCTACGACACGGCGGAGCTTAGCGGGGTGTGTGTGTGTGTGTGTGTGTGTGTGTGTGTGTGTGTGTGTGTGTGTGTGTGTGTGTGTGCGTGCGTGCGTGCGTGCGTGCGTGCGTGTGTGTGTGCGTGCGTGTGTGTGTGCATGCTTGTTAAAGAAAGCGTGTGCTTTTGCATTTGTGGGAATGTGCATGATTCTTTTATACGTGTGTGTGTGTGTGTGTGTGTGTGTGTGTGTGTGTGTGTGTAGGACTGTGTGCTTTTGAATATTTGTATTTCGTTGTGGAAGGGTACACACACACACATACAGTCAAGCCGGAAAGTCTGCACACCCCTTTCACCTTCTTCATGTTTTATTACGTTACAGACATATTCTACAATAGATTGAGTTCATTTTTTGTCTCAAAATCTACACAAAATAGCCCATAATGACAAAGTGAAAACAAGTTTTTAGACATTTGTGCTCATTTATAAAAAATCTAAATGTTAAATATCATATGTACACAAGTGTGCACACCCTTTGATATGACACCCAAAAGTGAGCTGAGGTGCATTTTGTTTCCACTGATACTGCTTGAGATGTTTCTACAACTTAAATTGGAATCCATCTGTGATAAATTCAATTTATTGGACATGATTGGGGATTGCCAACACCTGCCTATATAAGGTCCCACAGTTGACAGTTCATGTCAGAGCAAACTCCAAGCCATGGGGTCAAAGAAATTATCTGCAGACCTCAGTTTCAGGATTGTGTCAAGGCATAGATCTGGAGAAGGGTACGGAAAAATCTCTGCAGCTTTACAGGTCCCAAAGAGCACAATGGCCACCATCATTCGTAAATGGAAGAAGTTTGGAACCACCAAGAATCTTCCTAGACCTGGCCGCCTGGCCAAACTGAGCAATCGGGGAAGACGGGCCTTGGCCAGGGAGGTGAGCAGGAACCCGAGGGTCACTCTGATACTCCAGCGTATCCTTGTGGAGATGGGAGAACCTTTCAGAAGATCAACCATCCAGGCAGCACTCCACCAATCAGGCCTTTATGGTAGAGTGGCCAGAGGGAAGCCTCTCCTTAGTAAAAGGCACATCACAGCCCTCTTGGAGTTTGCCAAAAGGCACCGAGAGGACTCTCAAACCATGAGAATCAAGATTCTCTGGTCTGATGAAACCAAAATGGAACTTTTTGGCCTGAATACCAACCATCACGTCTGGAGGAAACCAGGCACCGCTCATCACCAGGCTAATACCATCCCTACAGTGAAGTATGGCAGTGGCAGCATCATGATGTGGGGATGTTTTTCAGCAGCGGGAACAGGGCGACTAGTTCTCATAGAGTGGCCCAGCCAGAGCCCAGACCTGAATCCAATTGAACATCTGTGGAAAGAGCTGAAAATGGCTGTGTACCGACGTTCCCCATCCAAACTGACGGAGCTTGCAAGGATATGCCAAGAGGAATGGGCATAAATGTCTAGAAACAAGTGTGCCAAGCTCGTAGCTTCTTTCCCAAGACACCTTGAAGCTGTAATCGCTGCCAAAGGTGCAGCAACCAAGTATTAGGCAAAGGATGTGTACAGATATGTAACCCCTAAATAACCTATTTTTATCAGTAAAATAAAATTGCCTATTTTCTAAAAACTTCAAAAAAATGTTGTTTGTAACATTTTGCTTTGGCAACGCAGTTTATGTCATGGTAATAAAGCACCTTGAAACTGAAAATTGAGATGAGAGAGAGAGAGAGGCAGAAAGAGAGAGAGAGAGGCAGAAAGAGAGAGAGAGAGGCAGAAAGAGAGAGAGAGGGAGTGCACATTGTAAGATGAAACGGCTCATGTTTGCGTGTCTGTAGGGGGGTGTACGGGTCATGCTTGCGTGTCTGTAGGGGGGGGGGGGGGTACGGCTCATGCTTGCGTGTCTGTAGGGCGGGGGGTGTACGGCTCATGCTTGCGTGTCTGTAGGGCGGGGGGTGTACGGCTCATGCTTGCGTGTCTGTAGGGGGGGGGGTGTACGGCTCATGCTTGCATGTCTGTAGGGGGGGTTGTACGGGTCATGCTTGCGTGTCTGTAGGGGGGGGGGGGTGTACGGGTCATGCTTGCGTGTCCGTGGGGGGGTGGGTGTACGGCTCTCTGAGGCCTGGCTTGGGTGCTGCACCTTAATTAGACAGCTGAAATATGAGGAGCAGCGGAGGGGGTGCGGGCGGCGCTCACGCGCGGACGCGGTTAACAGAACGCTTCATGACGGATGCGCGGGCAGTAATAATTCAGCGCTGGATTCCACGCGCGAGGGGGGGAAAGGGCCGTCTTCATGGCAAGAGATTAGTCTCTTTTTTTTCTCCTCTCTAAGAAAGGGCAGCGGGAACAGATTAGATCTGGCTTTTAATCTGGTCTGGGGTGCAGGTGTTGCTCCCCAAAGCGGCTCCGGGATTGGGCCCCGGGGACCGATGGGGGAGGCGGCACAGGCCCGGTTTGTCGGTGTAATTACGCCAGGAGCGCCGGACCTCGTTTCTACACTTTGCCGTTGTTCCCATGGTGGGGGTTGAATAGGTGAAGTGGTCTCAGTATCACTCCATCTTCGGGGCGCAATGATGTGGTTTCCATACACGCAACCATTTTCTGAAGTAAAAATTATTTAGTTCAGATCCTTCAACAATAACACTGTTGTACGAACAGTGGTACTAGGACTAGTACTAATAAGAGTGGTTATTTTTGTTATTATTAATATCGCAAATTATTATTTTTAGATATTAGCGCCACCACTAGGTTGAGTGTAGGGTCCAGCATAGTATGTGGTTCTTGAGATTAACACCAGAGTTATGTACCCGACAGGGGACAAAAATGAATTGCTGGGTATTAGGAGGATAGTATTAACTGTGATGGTGGTGGTGTTAGTGGTGGTTGTAGCAGTGCTAGTGATTATGCTAGCATACATAGCAATGTTAGCGGCTGTGTGATTATTACATTGGCTCCCTGGCCCTGGAGCGCTTGTTCCGGAGTGTTCCAGGGCTCCGGGCTGGTCTGGCTTCAGCGCATATGACAGGCTCGTTCTCACCTGTCCCGAGCACGACTCCCGCATATCATTCCCATCGCACTTAATTACGGGCCAATCAAACTTTGGCTCTTTCCTGTCCTTGTCCTCCGCAAGCTAATTGAATTAATTAGCACTGGCGTGGCCCGCACAGCTGTGACCAGAGGGTCATTAATTAGGTACATGTTGCGGTTGTGTGGGTGGGTGGTGGTGGGGGGGTTGGAGAAGGGGGGGGGGGGGGGGGATTGCGGGTGTGTGTGTGTGTGTGTGTGTGTGTGTGCATGTGCATGCGTGCTGTCAGGGTACGTTTGCTTGTTTGTGCAGAAGCTCTCCTATTCATTTAGTGTTACCTCATGCTCTCCATGTGCATTTTCCCCACGGTTTAAATGTGGCTGTTTAGATGTTTATCTGTAGTTACCTCAGTGTTAAAGCAGATATGTGGCTGTTTAGATGTTTATCTGTAGTTACCTCAGTGTTGAAGCAGATATGTGGCTGTTTAGATGTTTATCTGTAGTTACCTCGGTGTTAAAGCAGATATGTGGCTGTTTAGATGTTTATCTGTAGTTACCTCAGTGTTAAAGCAGATATGTGGCTGTTTAGATGTTTATCTGTAGTTACCTCGGTGTTAAAGCAGATATGTGGCTGTTTAGATGTTTATCTGTAGTTACCTCAGTGTTAAAGCAGATATGTGGCTGTTTAGATGTTTATCTGTAGTTACCTCAGTGTTAAAGCAGATATGTGGCTGTTTAGATGTTTATCTGTAGTTACCTCAGTGTTAAAGCAGATATGTGGCTGTTTAGATGTTTATCTGTAGTTACCTCAGTGTTAAAGCAGATATGTGGCTGTTTAGATGTTTATCTGTAGTTACCTCGGTGTTAAAGCAGATATGTGGCTGTTTAGATGTTTATCTGTAGTTACCTCAGTGTTAAAGCAGATATGTGGCTGTTTAGATGTTTATCTGTAGTTACCTCGGTGTTAAAGCAGATATGTGGCTGTTTAGATGTTTATCTGTAGTTACCTCAGTGTTAAAGCAGATATGTGGCTGTTTAGATGTTTATCTGTAGTTACCTCAGTGTTAAAGCAGATATGTGGCTGTTTAGATGTTTATCTGTAGTTACCTCAGTGTTAAAGCAGATATGTGGCTGTTTAGATGTTTATCTGTAGTTACCTCAGTGTTAAAGCAGATATGTGGCTGTTTAGATGTTTATCTGTAGTTACCTCAGTGTTAAAGCAGATATGTGGCTGTTTAGATGTTTATCTGTAGTTACCTCAGTGTTAAAGCAGATATGTGGCTGTTTAGATGTTTATCTGTAGTTACCTCAGTGTTAAAGCAGATATGTGGCTGTTTAGATGTTTATCTGTAGTTACCTCAGTGTTAAAGCAGATATGTGGCTGTTTAGATGTTTATCTGTAGTTACCTCAGTGTTAAAGCAGATATGTGGCTGTTTAGATGTTTATCTGTAGTTACCTCAGTGTTAAAGCAGATATGTGGCTGTTTAGATGTTTATCTGTAGTTACCTCAGTGTTAAAGCAGATATGTGGCTGTTTAGATGTTTATCTGTAGTTACCTCAGTGTTAAAGCAGATATGTGGCTGTTTAGATGTTTATCTGTAGTTACCTCAGTGTTAAAGCAGATATGTGGCTGTTTAGATGTTTATCTGTAGTTACCTCAGTGTTAAAGCAGATATGTGGCTGTTTAGATGTTTATCTGTAGTTACCTCAGTGTTAAAGCAGATATGTGGCTGTTTAGATGTTTATCTGTAGTTACCTCAGTGTTAAAGCAGATATGTGGCTGTTTAGATGTTTATCTGTAGTTACCTCAGTGTTAAAGCAGATATGTGGCTGTTTAGATGTTTATCTGTAGTTACCTCAGTGTTAAAGCAGATATGTGGCTGTTTAGATGTTTATCTGTAGTTACCTCAGTGTTAAAGCAGATATGTGGCTGTTTAGATGTTTATCTGTAGTTACCTCAGTGTTAAAGCAGATATGTGGCTGTTTAGATGTTTATCTGTAGTTACCTCAGTGTTAAAGCAGATATGTGGCTGTTTAGATGTTTATCTGTAGTTACCTCAGTGTTAAAGCAGATATGTGGCTGTTTAGATGTTTATCTGTAGTTACCTCAGTGTTAAAGCAGATATGTGGCTGTTTAGATGTTTATCTGTAGTTACCTCAGTGTTAAAGCAGATATGTGGCTGTTTAGATGTTTATCTGTAGTTACCTCAGTGTTAAAGCAGATATGTGGCTGTTTAGATGTTTATCTGTAGTTACCTCAGTGTTAAAGCAGATATGTGGCTGTTTAGATGTTTATCTGTAGTTACCTCAGTGTTAAAGCAGATATGTGGCTGTTTAGATGTTTATCTGTAGTTACCTCAGTGTTAAAGCAGATATGTGGCTGTTTAGATGTTTATCTGTAGTTACCTCAGTGTTAAAGCAGATATGTGGCTGTTTAGATGTTTATCTGTAGTTACCTCAGTGTTAAAGCAGATATGTGGCTGTTTAGATGTTTATCTGTAGTTACCTCAGTGTTAAAGCAGATATGTGGCTGTTTAGATGTTTATCTGTAGTTACCTCAGTGTTAAAGCAGATATGTGGCTGTTTAGATGTTTATCTGTAGTTACCTCAGTGTTAAAGCAGATATGTGGCTGTTTAGATGTTTATCTGTAGTTACCTCAGTGTTAAAGCAGATATGTGGCTGTTTAGATGTTTATCTGTAGTTACCTCAGTGTTAAAGCAGATATGTGGCTGTTTAGATGTTTATCTGTAGTTACCTCAGTGTTAAAGCAGATATGTGGCTGTTTAGATGTTTATCTGTAGTTACCTCAGTGTTAAAGCAGATATGTGGCTGTTTAGATGTTTATCTGTAGTTACCTCAGTGTTAAAGCAGATATGTGGCTGTTTAGATGTTTATCTGTAGTTACCTCAGTGTTAAAGCAGATATGTGGCTGTTTAGATGTTTATCTGTAGTTACCTCAGTGTTAAAGCAGATATGTGGCTGTTTAGATGTTTATCTGTAGTTACCTCAGTGTTAAAGCAGATATGTGGCTGTTTAGATGTTTATCTGTAGTTACCTCAGTGTTAAAGCAGATATGTGGCTGTTTAGATGTTTATCTGTAGTTACCTCAGTGTTAAAGCAGATATGTGGCTGTTTAGATGTTTATCTGTAGTTACCTCAGTGTTAAAGCAGATATGTGGCTGTTTAGATGTTTATCTGTAGTTACCTCAGTGTTAAAGCAGATATGTGGCTGTTTAGATGTTTATCTGTAGTTACCTCAGTGTTAAAGCAGATATGTGGCTGTTTAGATGTTTATCTGTAGTTACCTCAGTGTTAAAGCAGATATGTGGCTGTTTAGATGTTTATCTGTAGTTACCTCAGTGTTAAAGCAGATATGTGGCTGTTTAGATGTTTATCTGTAGTTACCTCAGTGTTAAAGCAGATATGTGGCTGTTTAGATGTTTATCTGTAGTTACCTCAGTGTTAAAGCAGATATGTGGCTGTTTAGATGTTTATCTGTAGTTACCTCAGTGTTAAAGCAGATATGTGGCTGTTTAGATGTTTATCTGTAGTTACCTCAGTGTTAAAGCAGATATGTGGCTGTTTAGATGTTTATCTGTAGTTACCTCAGTGTTAAAGCAGATATGTGGCTGTTTAGATGTTTATCTGTAGTTACCTCAGTGTTAAAGCAGATATGTGGCTGTTTAGATGTTTATCTGTAGTTACCTCAGTGTTAAAGCAGATATGTGGCTGTTTAGATGTTTATCTGTAGTTACCTCAGTGTTAAAGCAGATATGTGGCTGTTTAGATGTTTATCTGTAGTTACCTCAGTGTTAAAGCAGATATGTGGCTGTTTAGATGTTTATCTGTAGTTACCTCAGTGTTAAAGCAGATATGTGGCTGTTTAGATGTTTATCTGTAGTTACCTCAGTGTTAAAGCAGATATGTGGCTGTTTAGATGTTTATCTGTAGTTACCTCAGTGTTAAAGCAGATATGTGGCTGTTTAGATGTTTATCTGTAGTTACCTCAGTGTTAAAGCAGATATGTGGCTGTTTAGATGTTTATCTGTAGTTACCTCAGTGTTAAAGCAGATATGTGGCTGTTTAGATGTTTATCTGTAGTTACCTCGGTGTTAAAGCAGATATGTGGCTGTTTAGATGTTTATCTGTAGTTACCTCAGTGTTAAAGCAGATATGTGGCTGTTTAGATGTTTATCTGTAGTTACCTCGGTGTTAAAGCAGATATGTGGCTGTTTAGATGTTTATCTGTAGTTACCTCAGTGTTAAAGCAGATATGTGGCTGTTTAGATGTTTATCTGTAGTTACCTCGGTGTTAAAGCAGATATGTGGCTGTTTAGATGTTTATCTGTAGTTACCTCAGTGTTAAAGCAGATATGTGGCTGTTTAGATGTTTATCTGTAGTTACCTCAGTGTTAAAGCAGATATGTGGCTGTTTAGATGTTTATCTGTAGTTACCTCGGTGTTAAAGCAGATATGTGGCTGTTTAGATGTTTATCTGTAGTTACCTCAGTGTTAAAGCAGATATGTGGCTGTTTAGATGTTTATCTGTAGTTACCTCAGTGTTAAAGCAGATATGTGGCTGTTTAGATGTTTATCTGTAGTTACCTCGGTGTTAAAGCAGATATGTGGCTGTTTAGATGTTTATCTGTAGTTACCTCAGTGTTAAAGCAGATATGTGGCTGTTTAGATGTTTATCTGTAGTTACCTCGGTGTTAAAGCAGATATGTGGCTGTTTAGATGTTTATCTGTAGTTACCTCAGTGTTAAAGCAGATATGTGGTTGTTTAGATGTTTATCTGTAGTTACCTCAGTGTTAAAGCAGATATGTGGCTGTTTAGATGTTTATCTGTAGTTACCTCAGTGTTAAAGCAGATATGTGGCTGTTTAGATGTTTATCTGTAGTTACCTCAGTGTTAAAGCAGATATGTGGCTGTTTAGATGTTTATCTGTAGTTACCTCAGTGTTAAAGCAGATATGTGGCTGTTTAGATGTTTATCTGTAGTTACCTCAGTGTTAAAGCAGATATGTGGCTGTTTAGATGTTTATCTGTAGTTACCTCGGTGTTAAAGCAGATATGTGGCTGTTTAGATGTTTATCTGTAGTTACCTCAGTGTTAAAGCAGATATGTGGCTGTTTAGATGTTTATCTGTAGTTACCTCAGTGTTAAAGCAGATATGTGGTTGTTTAGATGTTTATCTGTAGTTACCTCAGTGTAAAAGCAGATATGTGGCTGTTTAGATGTTTATCTGTAGTTACCTCAGTGTTAAAGCAGATATGTGGCTGTTTAGATGTTTATCTGTAGTTACCTCAGTGTTAAAGCAGATATGTGGCTGTTTAGATGTTTATCTGTAGTTACCTCAGTGTAAAAGCAGATATGTGGCTGTTTAGATGTTTATCTGTAGTTACCTCAGTGTTAAAGCAGATATGTGGTTGTTTAGATGTTTATCTGTAGTTACCTCAGTGTAAAAGCAGATATGTGGCTGTTTAGATGTTTATCTGTAGTTACCTCAGTGTTAAAGCAGATATTTGGCTGTTTAGATGTTTATCTGTAGTTACCTCAGTGTTAAAGCAGATATGTGGCTGTTTAGATGTTTATCTGTAGTTACCTCAGTGTTAAAGCAGATATGTGGCTGTTTAGATGTTTATCTGTAGTTACCTCAGTGTTAAAGCAGATATGTGGCTGTTTAGATGTTTATCTGTAGTTACCTCAGTGTTAAAGCAGATATGTGGCTGTTTAGATGTTTATCTGTAGTTACCTCAGTGTAAAAGCAGATATGTGGCTGTTTAGATGTTTATCTGTAGTTACCTCGGTGTTAAAGCAGATATGTGGCTGTTTAGATGTTTATCTGTAGTTACCTCAGTGTTAAAGCAGATATGTGGCTGTTTAGATGTTTATCTGTAGTTACCTCAGTGTAAAAGCAGATATGTGGCTGTTTAGATGTTTATCTGTAGTTACCTCAGTGTAAAAGCAGATATGTGGCTGTTTAGATGTTTATCTGTAGTTACCTCAGTGTTAAAGCAGATATGTGGCTGTTTAGATGTTTAACTGTAGTTACCTCAGTGTTAAAGCAGATATGTGGCTGTTTAGATGTTTATCTGTAGTTACCTCAGTGTTAAAGCAGATATGTGGCTGTTTAGATGTTTATCTGTAGTTACCTCAGTGTTAAAGCAGATATGTGGCTGTTTAGATGTTTATCTGAGGTTGTTTAGATGTTTATCTATAGTTGTTTAGATGTTTATCTGTAGTTGTTTAGATATTTATCTGAGGTTGTTTAGATGTTTATCTATAGTTGTTTAGATGTTTATCTGAGGTTGTTTAGATGTTTATCTATAGTTGTTTAGATGTTTATCTGAGGTTGTTTAGATGTTTATCTGAGGTTGTTTAGATGTTTATCTGAGGTTGCCTCGGTGTTAAAGCAGATCTGTGACTGGTTGATGGCATACCTGACTGGCATTAGTCTCGGAGGTTCGTCACAGGGCAGGAAACCATGATGGATAAATAAATGGGCCAAGCATCGTTGATCGAACGTCGGGCTGCACAATTAATCGAATTTTAATCGTGATTACAATTTTGGCTTTCCACGATTACTAAACAAGAATAATCTAGAATGACGATTTTTGGTGGCACAGTCTGTTTACAAATGAAAACTCTAACTTTACTGGACTTTCTCTCGTGTTCTATATCAAATCAAGCACTCATATTTACCTCCCTCACAGTAGAGGGTTAGGGTTAGAAAATGTAAAGATATAAGCATTATTCTGTTCATTCAAAATGTTAAAGTGCAATAAAAGTATTATGTTCCGTCGGTCAGCGGCTGCAGATCTTCGAGTAAAATGGCGTCCGTGATTAAGCCTGCCACGTCCGTGAGTCAGAGGAAGTTATTTTTCTCTCGGTGGGTGGGTAGGTGGGAGAGTCGGTCAGTCAGTCAGTCAGTCAGTCAGTCAGAGGGAGTCGCTCCACGTCTCGGCTCAGCCGGAAGCCCACATCTCTCAGGCGGAGCAGAAAGCCGCTAATGAGCGCGCTCCCGCCAGTCTCCCACAGAGAGGAGCGGGGCATTACACCGGGCCCGGGCTCGGTCCGTTTGATCAATGCAGAGCCCTGATGTCGCTTGTCATTCTCGGCCCCGTTATCTTTTGGCCATTGATATGATGGAGTCCATCCACTGCATTTTAAGCAGCAGAAGCAGAACGACGCTGACAGACAGGGCTGAGCAAATGCTCAGAATAATTGGCTTCTACATTCTAATTCATCTGTAAACGGGCCCCTTGATTAAATAAGCCTAATAGATATTCTCTCTTACATGACTGCTTACTATTGCCCGTAATCATGTCCCAACTAGGTTAACAAGCCTTCCAATTTACTATTGACATTAAACCGGCTGACAAGGGACAATCATCGGGCCTTCCTCCCTCTGTCTTCACGAGTATGTATGCTAATGTGGGCTAAAAGGAAAAGCAAGGGGGCACATTTATGGCCGGGTCTCGTATTATCTAGTTCCCCTGCTGCCGTTGTACCCAATTTAATAACAAAGGAATACACTGTGTGTGTGTGCGTGTGTGTGTGCGTGTGCGTGTGTGTGTGCGTGCGCATGTGTGCGCACAACAGCACACTTGTGTGGTTGTATCTCTCCGTGTGTGTGTGTGTATATATATCTATATATCTCTGTGTGTGTGTTTATATATATATATATATATATATATATATCTGTGTGTGGAGACACTTTAGACCACAAATCAATAGCTCCACTGCTGTCTCTCTGTAATAGTAGGATTGCTATAATTGGCGTATTCCACAAATCAGTTGTCAAATAATTTCCCCTCCAGTTTTAGTGTGTTCACACTGAGTTGGTTCAGTGTTACATTTTTAAAGAGGTTTAGCTCACTGCTCAATTTGTTTGGTTTACGTTTAATGAGCCATCTGTGCATTTAGAGAAACCTTTTGAAACCTCTGAAGAAAGGTGTTTTTTTCTGAAAGAAAAGGCCAAGTATCACGGAAATTAAACAAAACGAACTTTTTTGGGGGATTTGATGTCATACATTGCAAGCAACTGCTAGCTTCTAAAGGTGTCACGAAATAACTATATATTAATAAGAAACAGTACGACTAATACTGATGATGGTTATAATTTGGGCTCATAAAGTTACTTTAAATTAACAGCATCTATATAGTCAAGGTGTGTAGCAAGTCATCGATAGTCTTAAGTCATCCACACTTTATGTAATACATAGTTTATGGCCGTCCATAGTTTAAGTCACCTGTGTTTTATGTTATCCATAGTTGTGCTTTGGGTTTTAGTTTTGCTGCCTTTGGGCTTGGTCAGAACCTCTTAGGCTGGGCTCAGATTTTTACACTTCCCATACATACTCCCATGTCATATATTCTCTATGAAATTATTTAAAGAAGTGGTCATTTTGGTGCAGTTCCTCATCACGCGTAATAGGAGCCGAAATGTCAACGATTACGCGCAAAGCCGTTTTCAGCACGACTGCCGTTGTGACACGCGGCTCTCAGCATGGAATCCCAAAAGGCTTTCGCATCCTCTACCGCAAACGATCGCTTTTTATCTTGAAAACTTCCCGGCTGTCCTTCGTCACAGCGAGATCGGTTTTTACAGAAATTAATTTCGCTATGCTGGAGACCGCGGAGGGAGACGGTGAGGCGAGCAGAAGCTTGACTTTGACCACTGTTGGAAATATCATAGGGAGGGGTGAAGAATGTAGATGCCCCCCCCCCCGCCCCCTGCCCCCTGCCCCCTGCCCCCTATCTTGGAATGTTGTCTGTATGCAGAATAAACAGTGATGGCAGAACTGTTTGGGGGTTATGGAAATACGACTGCTTCTCAGTCCTCTCCATTGATGAGATGGCCACAAGTCCGTTTTCTGAGCCATTGATTACATCATCATCTCCACATTGGCCACGTCTGTGTCATGTCAGAGATTGTAAATGACTTGTATTTGTGATAGAGGGCAAGTATTAGAGATAGAGGGCTAGTCTGTGTATTTCAAAGGTACGATAAGCGGTTATTTATACAGGGAAGCGTATCTGTTGTGCCAGTGTTGCGGATGAGTTTGGAGATATCATCAGTTGAGAAGACCGTGTGAATAACAATTTGTCAACCTTTGCAGATGGTGCATATATATTTATTAAAACATATTCACGGTCAGTCAGAGATGCATTTACTTTGTAGAAACAAGTCCTTTTTCAGGTGTTAATCCTACCGCCCAAAGACCCAAAGTGCGTTTGTCTCGATTGGTTTTAATTTTGCTCTCACACGTATTAGTCACACGTTCCATTGAGATTACCTGGCATAAAAAAAGTATTTTAAAAAAACATCCACTCTCATAGCTACAGTATGGTGATTAGAGACGCTAGATAGCTACAGTATGGTGATTAGTGACACTAGATAGCTACAGTATGGTGATGAGAGACGCTAGATATACATTATGGTGATTACAGATGCTAGATAGCTACAGTATGGTGATTAGAGACACTAGATAGCTACAGTATGGTGATTAGAGACACTAGATAGCAACAATATGGTGATTAGAAATATTAGTTATGTACAGTATGGTCATTAAATACACTAGTTATCTACAGAATGGTGAGTTTAATATAAAAACAAATACAACCTCTGAAAATGAAGCTGCTCAATCAACCAATATATTACTGGTTTTGGTAGTTTCATACCGGAAGTAACAGCAACATAAACATTGTTTTAAAAAACAAAACAAAACACACACATTAAAACATATCCCGAAATGAGCACACTGTACAATACATTGTTAAATATTGTACAATCGACTGCTATGTTTGTAACTCATTACCATTTTAAACCCTGTTCTGTTGGAGGTTAACACTATTGTTGACACATCGTCATAACTACTGCAGATTAAAATGGGTAAATATGTGTCAGTAGATGTGAGCACCATTCCATTAATCAATGTGCATTTTCAAATATTTATCAATCATTACATAACTCATTAATACATTTTTCACACTGCAATGGCATTTTTGTCAGTGCTTGCTCAAAGGGAGGCTTTATGAGGAGGCAATATTGCCATCTAGCCACAGGAGGACTGAATTACATCAGGCTATAAAATGCAGGGTCCAAGTTACAAGTACAATCATAATGCATTATGCTGTGGAACGTCATAGTTAATGAAGTTTATTCATGATTATTCATCTATTCGTTTACCTATAGTGTCCATTTCGGCATTCGGAATGGGATGCAGTTTTCACCTTATTCATCACGGAAGCTTTTCCCGTCTTAATTTGCGACATTAAAAGCTTATTTAATGGCGTCTCGGTGGCTTTAAACATTACCAGTGCGACTTGTCTCGCCCTCTCTTTTCTTCTTTCTCTCTCTTCCTCTGTCTCCTTCTCTTTGTTTCTTCATCCACATCTACCCCCCCCCTACACCCCACCCCTCCCCGAGAGGTCGGCCTTTGGCCCCCATTTGCATGACGTTGCTGGAGCGTTGCCGGAGCGTTGTGATCCAGCTGACAGAGCCGGAGATCAGCGCGGGCCATTTCCTTTCACAGGGGCAATTTGAACACGCTTCAGTCCTGGGCCCAAGTGGAAATGAATCTGCGGATGGTTAAAAAAAAAAAACCGCTGAGCTTAATTATCTGTGTCCATCCAAGGGCAGCTAACGACTAACTTGGAAAGTGTAATTGATTTCAGACTTTTTTTATTTTTTCTTTGTAAAAAGAAGGAATGAAATTCTGAGCAGGACTGAGGAAATGGCTCCCTTGGGGGTTTTGGGATGGGGGGGAAGGTTGGCCTAGACCTAAAAAATATTTTTAAAAAGCACCTAGCAACCTCTGGGACACCCCAACCGTCCCACCCTTCCAACCCACTCTTTTCTGCTATGCTTTGACTCTGTGTTCAGAGCTCAAGGTATTTTACACTTATATTTTCAGCACTCTGGCTGTGCTTTTTTAAAATATTAATACCTATTGTATAGCCATTAACATAATGCTTTATACTGCTTCGTAAATCTTCATGGAATTAATTATGCTTATGTATCTGTCATGATCATTGACTTGTACATATTATATATTATTACATATATACGTTTGACTTCAGTAAGTTCCGTCTGCATGGGTGTTGTGTTTGTGGGTAGGTGTGCATACACACACACACACACACACACACGTTTAAATGTAGTTGGCTAACGGACACTGCAGAGTAAATAATTCTGGAAGACTATGGGCAAGAGGCAAAATACCCAGGGTGCCGTGCATATTTGAGGGGCGTTCTTAAAATAAAACAAATTGCACTTAATGACGCTCCTTTAAACAACAGGGATCCCCCCCACAAAAGGAAGAGTGTGTTCGTTCTCGGCGCGGCTCTCTATCGATAGCCGCCAGCTTGTTTTCCCCGTCCTAGCGCACGGATGTCGAACGAGCGTGTTCGGCTGCTACGTGGGGCTGGGGTGGCCGTGGGCCGCCGATGCTGAGCTATCTGCTTGACAGATTTAGCCTGTCAGACCCCATTACCTGCAAGTCAGGAAAGTGTCTAACGAGCTAAATTAGTGGTATAATTAGCCGAAAAGAAAGGATGGGAGGAAAGGTGGAACAGAAGTGGCTCAGAGAGGGGCTCGATTTCTCTTTGAATCCATCTGAGTAATTACTATTCACCGGGAACAAGCTCTGCTCACTTCTACAATACAGGCTATCATTGAATGAGGTTGTGGTATTGTTATGGTTATTACAATACAAAAAATGGGAAAAAATTTAATGTATCATAATCAGAACAATAGTAATAATAATAAAAGAAACGTAAGAGAATTCTGGACGGCAATGTTTACGTCAAAGATTTGTGTCGTGTACATCTGTGTGCGTGTGTGTGTGTGTGTTCGTTTGTGTGCTTGTGTGCGTGTGTGTGTGTTCGTTTGTGTGCTTGTGTGCGTGTGTGTGTGTTCGTTTGTGTGCTTGTGTGCGTGTGTGTGTTCGTTTGTGTGCTTGTGTGCGTGTGTGTGTGTTCGTTTGTGTGCTAGTGTGCGTGTGTGTGTGTTCGTTTGTGTGCTTGTGTGCATTTGTGCTTGTGCCTGCACGTGCATCTTCTTGCTCAAGGGTACGATATCACCGTCTGGAAATTGAACCTGCATTTTTCTGAGTCGCAAACCCAGTTCCCTAACCTCTAATGTTGCCGTTTATTAATCAAATCCATCTGAGGATGATAATCAAAATGATATTCTTTTTATTGTATGTTCAGTTTGTCTTGTAAAGAGGACACAGAAACGAAGTCCTGGGTGGGTTTGGTCAGATTTGTAGAGCACACACAATTAGGCGCCTTAATGGCCAATTATTTTTTTGTATGTGCTTACATAAAATCACATTTACTTAGTGTTGGTCCATTTTTAAAGTGAAATTGCCTCAGAGTGCTTCACATAAAAATAATGTGTTGTGCAATTATAACGTGAAGATTTTTAAATGCACCGAACAATTTAAAAACGAGTCGTATAATTGAAAACGTTAAAGGAACGCTAGCAACAGAACGGTAGTACGCAGTAACAGGGACACGGTCATTATACACTTCTAAAACGGCGGCATTTATTGGACAAATGCATTCACCTGCACATTTCGATGAAAAAACCGATGCAGCACTCAATCAGTTGGAGACCTTTAGCACTTTTTTCCCGGTGCTGTGATCCGTTTTGAGCTGGAGGTTTCCAGTTTGGGTCACTGGCCCGTTTTGAGTATTTAAAAAAAAAAAAAATGTTTTTAATTTATTTGTTAATTTTTAATAGCATCTAGGCAGCACTTGAGTACTTACGAGAGTAATACTATCAGAGCATGGTACAGTGTTTTAGTGCTGGCCTACCCTGTTTGCGTTTCTGTGGAGCTATATTTGGAGAATAAGCCCAATATATATAATACGTCAACCTTTTTTGTGATGTTTTTGGTACTTTTTTAGTCCGTTTTTTGGGATTGGCCAAACCTACCAAAAGGCAGCTTTACATAGTTCTGCAGCACACTCCTGACCCTGAACAGTGTTTTTTCTAGTTCATACGTTTCATATTCTGGGGGTTTCCAGGTTTTACTCAGGACAGTTAGCCAGCTAACTGAATTATCCATGTACGAGGAATGGGGCCCTGGTTTTGGGAAGTCATTTTGGTTCGGGAGCGTATCTTGCCTTCCTCTGGTTGCAGGTTCAGTCTTCATGTTGCAAACTGACACTGTCCACCTGAGTAAGTTACAAAACCAGATTATTTCAGTTATTGTGACTTCCTGTTTCAGGTATCCCTAGTGATGAGGTAAGAAGGATTCAAGCCTGTTATGGGTGGAGCCCATTTTATAACCAATCGCAAAACTTTACGCTTCATGAAAGTCTTAATGAAAGTCAGGGTGCTTATTTTTTGTTGTTGTATAAACCCCATGATTTGGGGATTTACAATGCCTCATTTACCCACCCTAGCAGTTGTGGGTTCAATTCCCAGATGTGGCACTGTTATACCCTCTGGGAAGGTGCTAAACATGTAAAAAAAAGAAAATTAAGTAAAAATAAAAAAAAAGGTCAAAAGAGTGTTCTGTCTAAGTTACTGGGTAAGAGCTAATTGCTACGTAATTAGTTTATTGGGGCATTTGAAGCAGTTCTGATTTAAGTGCTGGCCCCAGGGCACCCTGCTTGGGAACTGAACTTGTCACCATCTGCCCCCCCCCACCCCTACCCCCCCAGCCCCCGCCCAAACCTCAGTGTTTTTAAGTATGGAGGGAAAAGAGAAAGTGTCCTTTCCCCCTATTGTCATTTTTTGGGGTCCTGAAGCGTGGTATCCTCTAACACCCCCTTCCCCCCCAGGGGCGGTGTGTTGTGTCCCGACCAAATCAGGGGGGGGTTTTTTGGCCAGAGGAGGAGATGGGTGAAGAGAGAGAGGGGGCAGGAAACGGGTCCGGTGTGCAAACACGCTCACAATGCGGCCGTCCAGGGAGAACGCCCGTGCACACAGAGGGCCCAGCCCTGCACCGCCACACAGGAAATCACAGCTCTTCTCTTTTCAGAGGGGCCGGGGGCTTGCTCCTTATTGTCCCCAGGGCACCCAAACAAGTGCATTCCACCCTGCCGTTTCCAACGGCGATAAAGCTCAGTGATGCCCCCACCCCCTCACCGTGGAACTAAATTCCTCCTGCAGGTCTCGGCAGTACCTCTAATTAAGCTGTCACTCGACGCGGTATCGTTTTGTTTCCTAAATTATTGTTATTTATATTTATCTTCATTTTTTAATTTTTTATTTTCTTCTTCTCCCCCCTGTTGAACGCGGTTGGAATACATGCCCTCTGATGGTGCCAGGCGCAGCCAAGGGGAACCCCAGGGGTACTGAGGATGGCGAGTTTCCCTGCTAGCTGCCTTTATATTTAGCTAAATGGTTATCACTGCCGTGTTCTCTATAACACGTTATCGTCAACTCGCACGAGTGCGCAAATAGGCAACACTCCAGATCAAAGCAGCGCTGCGGCGGTCAGGGCATTTCACAAGCAAGGCTCATTAGTTTTGATTGTGCCGGAGATGATCTGTAATGTTTAATTACGGGCTCGCTGGGAAACCTGCCTCGTGTTATTATTATTTACCCCCCTCCCCCCCTGTCTGTTTTTAAACATTTGCTGTAGGTGCGGAGTGCTCTCCAGACTTGTCAGCGCGCATCTGTGAAGGACCCGCGCCTTTAATTATTAGCCTAGCGCGGCAGGCCTGGGAACTGCCTGATTAGAAGTGATGAGTTAGAGAGTGGAGTGACAGTCTGTGGATGTGTGGTGAGTGAGAGAGTGGAGCGGCAGTCTGTGAGTGTGGATTTGTGGTGAGTGAGAGAGTGGAGCGGCAGTCTGTGGGTGTGGATTTGTGGTGAGTGAGAGAGTGGAGCGGCAGTCTTCGGGTGTGGATGTGTGGTGAGTGAGAGAGTGGAGCGGCAGTCTGGGTGTGGATGTGTGGTGAGTGAGAGAGTGGAGCGGCAGTCTGGGTGTGGATGTGGGGTGAGTGAGAGAGTGGAGCGGCAGTCTGTGGGTGTGGATGTGTGGTGAGTGAGAGAGTGGAGCGGCAGTCTGTGGGTGTGGATGTGTGGTGAGTGAGAGAGTGGAGCGGCAGTCTGTGGATGTGTGGTGAGTGAGAGAGTGGAGCGGCAGTCTGTTGGTGTGGATGTGTGGTGAGTGAGAGAGTGGAGCGGCAGTCTGTGGATGTGTGGTGAGAGAGAGAGTGGAACGGCAGTCTGTTGGTGTGGATGTGTGGTGAGAGAGAGTGGAGCGGCAGTCTGTGGGTGTGGATGTGTGGTGAGTGAGAGAGTGGAGCGACAGTCTGTTGGTGTGGATGTGTGGTGAGAGAGAGTGGAGCGGCAGTCTGTGGGTGTGGATGTGTGGTGAGTGAGAGAGTGGAACGGCAGTCTGTTGGTGTGGATGTGTGGTGAGAGAGAGTGGAGCGGCAGTCTGTGGGTGTGGATGTGTGGTGAGTGAGAGAGTGGAGCGACAGTCTGTGGGTGTGGATGTGTGGTGAGTGAGAGAGTGGAGCGGCAGTCTGTGGGTGTGGATGTGTGGTGAGTGAGAGAGTGGAGCGGCAGTCTGTGGGTGTGGATGTGTGGTGAGTGAGAGAGTGGAGCGGCAGTCTGTGGGTGTGGATGTGTGGTGAGTGAGAGAGTGGAGCGGCAGTCTGTGGGTGTGGATGTGTGGTGAGTGAGAGAGTGGAGCGGCAGTCTGTGGATGTGTGGTGAGTGAGAGAGTGGAGCGGCAGTCTGTGGATGTGGGGTGAGTGAGAGAGTGGAGTGGCAGTTGGGTGATTCAGAGCATTGAGCGACAGTCTGTGGGTGTGGGGTGAGTGAGAGAGTGGAGTGACAGTCTGGGTGTGGATGTGGGGTGAGTGAGTGGAGCCCACAGTCTGTGGATGTGGGGTGAGTGAGTGAGTGAGTGGAGCGACAGTCTGTGGGTGTGGATGTGGGGTGAGTGAGTGGAGCCCACAGTCTGTGAATGTGGGGTGAGTCAGAGAGTGGAGCGACAGTCTGTGGGTGTGGATGTGGGGTGAGTGAGTGGAGCGACAGTCTGTGGGTGTGGATGTGGGGTAAATGAGTGAGTGGAGTGACAGTCTGTCAAATTACAATCAAATTACCTCACTCTGCTCTCGAAAGACACTTCAAGATTCAAGCAAGGCAATGATACCTGCATGTTGCTTCTTTCGGCTAACAGATTACAGGCTTTAAGCGGGTTCAAAACATGCCTGGGAAAATAATACTTCAAAAGTGAAGCCCATTGCTCACTGAATAAATAACACATCCATGCCAGCGTGATGCTGAAGGCCTGCTGTTCACATAACACTCCGAACAATTAGTCTCCCAGCCGTAATGGATGCGATTTCGAAAACGTGCACATATTTACTCCGACCGTCCGGCGGTTAATCTCTCGTGTGCGTACAGCTGGCTTGTCGCCCAGGGACCACGGACAGCATGAGCGCTCCTTCATTTGAGGGGCGTGGCTAAAAGTGGTGTGGGGACCAATGAAATTCGAAAGGGGGCGGACTCGCTTGAGCGGGTTTGGCCCGGATCAGAACCAGGTCCGGCGGCGCAGGTACCAGAGCTTTTGGAGATCATTTCCTTCTTCTCACGGCTTGCTGCTGTCGCCATGGTGTCCCGTTTCCGCGCCGACTCCCATTGTGCTGGCGGAGCCGCCCGCTGCTCGCTTTGTCCCACAGGAAGTGATCCGTATTGGCCCGCAGCGCTGGCTCTGCTCTCTCGCAGGGCAGGTGCACACAGGAAGATGCAATTATTTCCTCCCTCTCGTCGCTTCTGTAGAAAAAAGAGAAGTTTAAAATTATTAATTTCCACAATTTCATGCCTCTGGATTTTCAGAATTACGATTACGCCATTCTTATTACGCCCGGTAATTAGGTCTGCGCCTCTAAAACTTGAAAGTAACTGAAGTGTGCATTTTCTCACCGCTTCTCGTCTGTCCACATGGAGACGCGGTGGCGGGAGGTCTTTGTGAAGGCCTGTTAATGTGTGTGCCGTGGGTCTACAGACCAGTGTCGATACGAAGCTTCTCTCATGCCAGCTCAGTGGGTTCTAGGGACCGCTGTACTCTCCTGTGTTGTTGCAGTTCAAGTACTACCCTTGTTATTTGGCTCTTCAGCCACAAACACGAAGTAGAACAGACAGACAGACCGACTAATTAGTATACTACAGCATGAGCACTGACGGTAAGCTCAGCCTCATTTCCGAAATAAACAATTTCCCCCCCCAGTCTCATAGACCAGGGCATGTTTCAGAGTTGTGCTGTTATTGATCGCTTGTCTTTGCCGTAGAATTCTCAGCCTCTCCCTTATTCCTCTTAGCGTCTCTCTCTCTCTCTCTCTCTCTTCTCTCTGTCTCTCTCTCTCTCTCTCACGCTCTCTCTCTTTCTCTCTCTCTCTTCTCTCTGTCTCTCTGTCTCTCTGTCTCTCTGTCTCTCTCTCTCTCTCTCTCTCTCTTCTCTCTGTGTGTGTTTAGCCCTTCTTGCTCTCGTGCTATCAAAGCTGGCTAATTGACCTTGCTGTGGAGACTGCAGATTTACAGCATGCAGTAATAATTTGGCCATGCCGATATCTGTAGGTATGGTCCATCCGTGCATTTTTTGGTGTGTTTGTGTGTGCGTGCGTGCGTGCGTGTGTGTTTCAGCAACATAGTCCTAGCAACGGGGTCGAGAGGGAAGGCATGCATGCCGGAGGGCAGTGAAGTGCTGAGTGTTTCCTCTAGAACAGAGAGAGGTGTAGCCCCCCCCAACACCCCCGCCCTTCGCAGTACCACAGCAGCAGCTGCCCCCTCTCTTCTATTCACACCCCCCCCCCCCCAACAACAGCGCATTGTCCCCGAGCCCTGGCCCGTGCCCCTCCACCCTCTCCCGAACCAGCGGGAAGACACCGGAACATTCCGTGCTGCTAGCCTAGTAATATGCCACACACCCCCCACTCCCCTCCCCAAGCACACAGAAAAGCACGCGTATGCGCACATTCAGGAATCCACTCACAAATATGTCAGTTTCAGAATTATTGGCACACTTGATGACTGATTTTCCACATGTGGTAAATATTGTAATACATTCATTAATGCTTCAACAGAATCAACCAAAACAATACTTTGTTTCCAATTAGAAAAAAAATATGCTTCTCAATTATTGGCACCCCTGTGATTAATACTTGGTACAGCCTTCCCTGGCTAGTATAACAGCACTGAGCATTTTTCTTTCATGTTTGATAAATTTAGAGAACATATTTATTGCGATCTTGAACCATTCCTCCCTCCGGAACCTATCAACATCCTTGATATCCTTAGGTTTGGACTTATGGATTATTGCCCGAACAGTGCTTGGTGGTATGTTTAACTGAAAGTCTTTTTTTATACCCATTTCCTGATGTGTGTAGGTCAACAACCATCCTCATGGCGATGCATGTCAAAGGAATTTTACACTTGCACCATTTTTATACCCTCATGAAACAAACTCATGGAAGGCCACAAAATACACTATGAGGCCAAATGTATGTGGACACCCCTTGGTCTGGGGCTGTTTTTTATGGTTCAGGCTCGGCTCCTTAGTTCCTGTTAAATCTTAACAATACATCATACAATGACTTTCTAGATGATTCTGGGTTTCCAACTTTGTGGCAACAGTTTGGGGAAGGCCCTTTCCTGTTTCAGAAGGACAATGCCCCCATGCACAAATAGAGGTCCATACAGAAATGGTTTGTCGAGATTGCTATGGAAGAACTTGGCTGGCCTGCACAGAGCCCTGACCTCAACCCCATCAAACACCATTGGGATCAATTTGAAAGTCGACTGCGAGCCAGGCCTAATAGCCCCACATCAGTTTCCAACCTCACTAATGCTCTTCTGACTGAATGGAAGCAAATCCACACAGGAATGTTCCAGCATCTAGTGGAAAGCCTTCCCAGGAGAGTGGAGGCTGTTATAGCAGCAAACGGGGACCAACTCCATATTAATGCCCATGATTTTGGAAAGAGATGTTGGATGAGCTGGTGTCCATATACTTTTGGCCATGTAGTGTAGTTTTGTACGACTGAAAGTAACTTAAATCTTTTGAATTTTGATGTAGATTAAATCTTTTTAGATTTTATTCAAAATAATCTTTAGGTGTGTGTGTGTCTGCGTTCTCAGTCCGATGCACAGCTGTCCACAGGCACAGTAAATCTGAGGCTGTGAGGGTCTGAGACGACCAGCCCTGGGCTGCTGCTGAGATTAAGAAGAACGTCCCAACGCAATCGACCCCCTCGGGCCGTCCATAGCCTGTTTTTAATGTTAAAATGCTATCTCCTCCGAAAAGACCACATATAGCCAATTTGTAATGGCCTCTGTGAGGACCCCCAGGTCGGGGGTTAACCCTTCGACCTGAGCTTTCCTGCCACACTGCGGCCGAGGTTGGCGACATCGGGAACCCCCCGGGGTTCTCATTCAGGATTGGCCAGCAATTTATTAATTTATTAATTTTTTTTTTTCAATTATTTGTCACAAATGCATCCCCATAAGCAAAAAGTGTAAAACGCTAATCTGCAAGGACGTGATCCTGATTGATTAATTGCAACAACAAAAAAACAGTTGAATAAATTGTTTATCACCCGACACAGGAGATGATGAAAATGTGCTGATGTCCTGAGGTGGGACAGCCCGAACAGAGCCTTGTTTGGAAATAAGAATACGGGTCGCACGGTTAATCGGAGATGGGACGAGGGTTTGGGACCTGGGGCAGCCTAAAAACAGCTGTGCCCTTTTTATTTGTTTTTTTGATGTGCTTGTTGAGACAGCTCAATATCCTCTTTACCCTCCCAGTTCAGGCACATTCCACTTGTAACAGGAAGTGAGGCAGAGCTAATCCCGCTGGGGAGTGAAAGGTTTTGTTGACATTGCGGGGATTAGGAGGAGATTAGCGCCATCACATCGCTGAGTGGAAACGAGCTCCGCTGACACCTGCTTAGCGCGTGCGCTCTGTGAGGACACGGGCCCTCCTCACAGCGTCGGACACGTGTGAAGCACAGTACACAACTCTGTCTTAACGTGACTGCCTTAACGTGCTGGTCAGTGCTCAGAATGTTGGGCCTTTAAGGAGTAATGGTAACCGTCAGTTCCAAATATGGGGTTTTACTTTATATGGTCTTCATCCAATACAGTATGTCCTGTTTTCAATAATGGTCCATCAACAGATATTTAGCACTTAACATGGACATGTAATATATCTGCATTCTGTTGCTGACCATTTCTGAGGTTGAGTGTATTGAGTGTATTTCTCACTGTGTGTGTGTGTGCGTGCGTGCGTGCGTGCGTGCGTGCGTCCGTCCGTCCGTCTGTCCGTGTCCATGTCCATGCGCAGTGTTTGTTGGTCATGTACCAGTACAGGCAGTTGTGCCTGATATCTTCGGTGTGTTTCTGTGCTATAGTGTGGTAGGGATTTCATTTCTGCGTGTGTGAAGAGTGGCGGGGGGGGGTTTAGTGTTGGGGGGTGGTTTTTAGTGTTGGGGGGTGTACTGAGGAGGGGGAGGAGACCAACGTACAGCAACTCGTGATACTGATCATACTGTTCAAATGTGGATTCTGACAATGCGCTCTGTATCTCTCCCCCCCCCTCACTCTCTCTGCATGAATGTCTGTGTGCGTGCACGCGGGGACCCAGGGAGGAACGCGAGCGCTGGATTCGGGCGAAGTATGAGCAGAAGCTGTTCCTCCCGGGCCTGAGCTCCTCGGAGCTGTCGCTGGGCCAGCAGCTGCTCAGGGCCACCGCAGAGGAGGACCTCCGGGGCGTGGTTCTTCTGCTCGCACACGGCTCCCGGGACCTGGTCAACGAGACCTGCGGCGAGGGCGACGGCCGTACCGCCCTGCACCTGGCCTGCCGCAAGGGCAACGTGGTCCTCACACAGCTCCTCATCTGGGTAACTCATCACACACATCATAGCCGTTTAGCCATACCACACAATGTGGTCCTCACAAAGCTCTATATTTGGGTAACTCATTACACACATCATAGCTGTTTAGCCATACCACACAATGTGGTCCTCACACAGCTCCTCATCTGGGTAACTCATCACACACATCATGGCCGTTTAGCCATACCACACAATGTGGTCCTCACAAAGCTCTATATTTGGGTAACTCATCACACACATCATGGCCGTTTAGCCATACCACACAATGTGGTCCTCACAAAGCTCTATATTTGGGTAACTCATTACACACATCACATGCCCTGGCATTAAAACTGCAACCTCTGAGTTACAAGCCCAGTTCTCTAACCGTTACGCTACATTGCCACCAACTAACCACCCTAACTTGAATATGGCAGAATATATATAAATGGATATATAGTAATGTAGAAGTAGAAAGGAAGTGTGAGCACTGGTCCCTCACAACCTCCTGTCTCTCTGTCCATAGTACGGCGTGGACCTGATGGCCCGGGACGCCCATGGTAACACGGCGCTAGCGTATGCCCGCCAGGCGAGCAGCCAGGACTGCGTGGACGTGCTGCTGCAGTACGGCTGCCCTGACGAGCGCTTTGCACTCATGGCCACGCCCAACCTCGCCCGTAAGAACAACAACCGCAACAACAGCTGCAGCAGCACGGGCAGCGGCGTGGGCAGGATGCCCACCATCATCTGACGCCCCTCCCCTCCCCGCGCCCCTTTCCTGTTCCCTCATTCAGCCAGTGCTGCCCCCTAGCGCCGGCCTCCGGCGCTGCAGCACCCCAGACTCCTCGCTCTTCCTCCACTACTAATCAGTCACCCCAGAAAGGTTCTGGAAATTTCTGAATATTTATCACAGATAACAAACACAAGAAAGACAACACTATTTCAGCGGGGCAATAAAAAAGAAGAGCGTTAAATGGAGATGTTGGAACCACTACATAGGGTGCTCCCTTTGAGGCACCCCCCCTCGAAGAGTCACTTCGATCCTACTTCCCTCCCCTTACAAAATTACTGCCATTCTTATTTAGGTTGTAGCTTTTGTTTCTCCATTCCGTCTTGGTCTTGACGGAGGAATCCGGAACCTTACCCGCAGGGTCTCAGGGTCGCGATTGCGGGACGTCAAGGGTGGATTGCCCCCGCCCTCGCAAATGCCCAGTGCCGGGTCCGGAGGGGTCCCACCCCTCATTCACAGGTCCGCAGGGGAGGCCAGTTATCTATTCGCAGGGACATCCAGGGGGGCCGATGGTCACCCCACCTTCAGAGCAGGGGTCTGACTCAAACTGCACGTTGCGCCCGCCCCCTCTTACCTGCACAGAGCACTCACCTGTGCTGTGCATACGGCTAAAGGAGCACCACATCCATGGGAGCCTAGGGCGGTGCTTGGGGTGGGGAAGGAGGGGATTATGGGAGATGTTTAGACTTGTTTTGGACGTGTGAATAGTATCACAAGTAGCAAGTAGAAGTGAGGTGCTGTTAATAGTGTCCTGGGAAGAGCCCCACTGGATCATTCCTGGACCAGTTTCTGTGTGGACACTTTTCCTCCCTCATTCTTATTCAGTGTCACCTTTGGCCTCTGTTTTGCCTTTCTTTTCCTCCCCCACTCTCCAATGAATTTGATTTAAGTACATTTGTTCCTTCCACTCAACGCTATCGTTTGCATTCATTAACTTATCACGTTAACGTGTTTTTATTTTTTCTTTGTGCCGGCCGTTTAAAGCTTTTTTTTAAGCATGTGAAAAATATCTCAATGTAAAACCTTTTTAGGTGAAAACAAAAAACAAAACAAAAAAAAACACAAATATTAGGCTTTGTAAAAAAAGAAAGAAAAAAAAGGAAAAGAAAAGAATGTGTGAATGCATGACGGACACTTTCTTTTGTGATGAAAACAAGATTGTTCATTGTGTTGGGAATTCCATTTTTCACACATCACTGGACCAATGGATGACGATGTTCAGGTTCCATACCATGTTAAAAAAAACTTTAAAAACACACACACACACAACTTACAATTTTCAATTATTTATGGGTTCAGGGACCGGAGATCATCAAATCCAACTCATAACTAACCTAGTGTTCCACCTAGCCACAGACACACAAGTTTTTCCCCATTGCACGGTCCTGCACAAATGATAAAGTTGAATATGTTCAGAATATAATAATGTGGTAATAATAATGAGAATAATATATAAAATATTACAGCTGTGCTTTTTGATATTCTGCTATTTAAGTGTCAGCCACTGCTCCAGACATGAATCCTGCACTGATCATATATTATTTTATGATGAACGTGGAGGAAGACTTCAGCATCAGACGACGAGAAACGTCTCTCTTAACACGGCTTAGCTTTGTTATAGATGCTGATTCATTTCTTTAATTTGGAGAGCTATCATATCCAAAACTGATTATGTTATTTTAACAGAGAAGGTAAATTTATACACCTACGCAGTCCCTTAACCTTACACTCTTCTGACTGACTGAAGTGCCGTTAGAGGGTTTTCGGGACTGTAGACTATCCTTTTTTTTTTTTTTTCTGATCTCCTTTGAAAATGACAAACCAAACTCAGGCTTGGAGAATTTGAAATAACGGCTTATTGGGAAAATCTGTGCAGACATATGCATGAATGTCCTGTTAGGTCAGGCTTGCTTTAATTAAAGGGAAAACGGTAGCATCCAGATATTTACAGTAGCAATCGTTGCCGTCCTGTTCCTGACCAAGTCACCGTGGTGTTAGCCCCAGAGCGAGTGCTTTTCAGACGCACCTCTTGTGATCTTTGCGGGGGACGTCTCGCCTGTAGTCCTAAAATCCTTTTCTCTGACACCTGAATCTTTTTCACGTTCAACGATCAACAAGAAGGGCTTTTCTGGTTCTGGAATCCCAGTCTGTAAATATGTGTGTTGGGGGGTTTTTTCGTTTGTTTTTTCTTCCTTTTGTAAAATTTTGGTAGTGGTGTAATTTATATTAAAAAAACAAACACAAACCCTGAAACGAAATACAGAAAAATGTGCTAATGTTAAAAAAAAATTTTGTTTGTTTTTTTGTGGAGACTTTCAAAAGATTGTATTTCTTTTTTGGGAGAGTAATAATAATAATAAAAAAATGTTTAAAAAATTTGAAAAAATTTGGAGCGAAAATTTAAAAAAAAGTCTGACGGATAGTTGTGTGCTCGGCCCACGGGTTTGTGGCCCAGCCCTTGACCCCTCCCCCATCCGTTTCCCAGCCCCCGGCCCCTCCCCCTCCGTTTCACTGCATATCCTGTTCTTTCTGCACATCCTCCTCAGAGGGGGGTGGTGGGCGGGGCGTGACGGTTACTGGCCGCGCTTCCCTCTGCTTGCCCTGGTGCATGGCCCTGCCTGCTTTTGCGCACTGCACGGTGTGTGTGATGCGCTTGGGAGGTTAGCATCTGTCTCTAGCCTGGCTCCTCTTGCCTTTAATGCAGACAGGACACACCCCCCGCTTACTCCAGCGTTCCCTCTCAGGATAATGGCCCCTCTCTTTCGCATCGATTCTTGTGCTCAGAAGGGTGGCTTTCAAACGATACCTTGTGTCGTTTAAAACAATTTTTTCAAACTGAACAGTAATGGAGCAGATTGATATGTGACGTGTAGGGCCGTCTGAGTTTTTAATGCCGTCAAAGAGCGTTGTGTATGTATGTGTGTGTATGCATGCACATTTTTCCAGTTCCTATGAGGGAAAGAAATGTGACTCTTAAAACGTGTTGGAAGAAGATCAGTGAAGATGTTAAGGAACACGGGAGAACTCTGGCTGCTGCCTGAGTTGGGACTTCCTGACCGTCTGCCGGAACTATATCCCATCTCTCATTGGACATTTTGAGAAATTCATGAATCTAAGTTAAACACTAATAAAAATGTTAAATTATTGCTTGACAGCTTGCTGGTTTTACAGGTTGTCAGAGCTGCGGTCGGCTCCCCGGGACTTTGTGTCGCTGTGAGTGACCTCGATGCTAGCAGCATACTGGGCTTCATGTTGTACAGATGTCTCTCATCTCCACTTGGATAATACTTTTTGAACTGAGGTAATGTTGAAACAGACCCCCAGAATTCACTACGTATTTCGGGGGTTGTTCTGTACTGATGGCATCGATCTCTAATGGCAGTTGGGCTTTGTCGGAATTGACTATAACATAGATTATACAGGAATGTGTTTTATGGAATTTAAAGGGTGTTGTCCACAACGTGCCTAGCTTTGTGTTGTGGAGCATTTCTGAAGAATTTTTCACAATGTAATATTGTGTTGAAAAGACACTCAGGAGTTGCATTATAACTGAGGTGAAGGCCATACAGGCAAAATAAATAGCTAGCTAATGTTATGTAGCTAGCGATTCACTTTCTACAAGATAGCTAGCGATTCACTTTCTACAAGATAGCTAGCAAATGAGCTTGCCACCTTTCACTAGCCTGCAGACGACCACACCATGATCTTTTAAGGATAGTAATTGTCGTGGCAGGATTGCTAAGTTAACAAGCTGTGCAATGACTATTGTGATAATGCAGTACATAGCGAAGCTATCACTGTCAAAGCCTAGATACCTTTTCTGAGAGGGGAGTTTGACGTCTAAGTCAAAGGTTCACAGATCTCTGCCTCATTTCTGTTCTTGCAGGGAATTGGAAAAATTGTATGCCGTTTGCTTACACCCTGTTTTTTGTGCACTCGGAGGAAACAAAAACAGTGAATGGCCACCATTTTGATTTCCTAATGTATTTTATATGTGAAGCATTTCACTTCAATGTCTAGGCTAAACCCTCTTCTGCAGTTTCAGCATAGAGGCTCACCTATTGGAGGTCAGGTGATCTGACATCACACGCATACCCCACCCTGTTTCCAGTCCCGTTTCCTCTTCCTCCTTCTGTCGTCTTGGGTTCCATCACCGACCCAACAGACCTACCAGATGCCCCGCTCTGCATTCTCAACGTTGATAGTCCCGTCTCCCTAGCGCCGAAGCTGAAACGTTTCAATTCGATGCGTATCGCGAATATTCATGAACGGGGGCCGTGACGAAGGTGAGCGCTGTGGCAATGAGCGTTCTGTCCTTGGTTTTTGCAACCTCATGAATATTCATAAGCTGTCGTATAGTACCAGAAACTCCCGTTAACAACAGGAACTTCCCGTCGTTAGGAAGGAAAGAGAATGGAAGGAAACGCCGGAGCTGACCCATCTGGTTACTGTAGTGTATCTGGGGGGTAAGCAGGGGAGGAGTTCAGAGCAGGTTTATTTCGAGTGGTTTGTTTACACCTGAGACTCTAGCACCCAGATCCTTCACAAGCCCTGTGCACCGCTTTCACCACTTGTACATAGATGTAAAGAAGTAATACACATCATTATTATCTTCATCTTTTTTTTTTTTTTTTTTTCTTTCTTCATATTTTTATTACCTCATTTTTTGTCAATATCTGTGATGTACGTCCGAAGCTGAAGATTGACGATGCATAATTTATGTTTGTTTTGTATCTAAATGATGAGGAATTTTTTTTTGTGTTTTGTATTGTTCAGTTATTATTATTGTTATTATTAAGTACATCTGTATTTTTATTATCATTATTACAATTATTATCACTGTTATAATTATTGCTGTTATTATATTGAGTTTGTGTCAGCAGTATAATACTGTGTTCGAAACTGAAACCTAATAGAGTCTTATACTGTAATGTGTCTCCTTTCAATAAAGAAAATAATGCTTCCTAATATAACACAAATGTATTATGTTGATTGAAATTTTGCTTCTTTAATGCGTGAAAGTAGCCGAAGAGAACTGTGTGCATGCATGTTTTTCTGTGGCAAAATTTCTTAGATGTGAAACTTTTAAACAGGCACTATAGGTGAGACATGCAATTAAGGACCCTTGTCATACAATGCGGCTGTGCACTTCATATTCTGTACTTTATACATATTTTTGGAGGGGATTTAAAGAACGAGTTCCGCTGTGCACTCAAATCAAGCTTCGTAGACTGTATATAACACCAAGTCTCCCATTTTGAATAGGGCCTCATTATAAAATAAATGGAATCACATGACGCAAGACTGATGTCACTGGAGCTGAGGGACCTCTGACCTTTGGGAAGTGGGAAGTATTGGCATTATGATCAATCTGGGTAGACAAAAAAAACAGCTAAAAACGTTACGTATGAGACAGATTTGAAAGCTTTCATGGTATGGTTCTTGTTTATTTTTATTGGCGTATCTGTATTTAATGTGAGATGATGGCATCGTGGGAACAATGGGTGCCATTTGAAAGACTGCACCTGTTACTGCTTTTTTATTGTTTGTTTTTTTTTTACATCCAAAGTAAAAATCTTTCCATGGAGCACAAGCTAAGGCTTCGTCGAGTTACATTAATGTGAGAAGAAGCATTACACTGTAGCTCATTGACACTTCCAGTCAAGTTTATTTTTTATTTATTGTTTTATTGCTGAGGAAAAGAAGACCGTGTGAGCTGTCAAGATGTCTGGAGAAGGGAAATCCATCAGGAACGACTGTACTTTTTTTGGTTTTGCCCCCACGCCCGAAAGAGAGGGATGTTGGGTGTAGCCCACAGGGCAGATGAAGGCGTTAGAACTGCAGCTGCAAGTGGCTTTAATGGGATAATGTCCCGCTAATCCCTCTTCATCCTGTATGGAGCAGGAAAAGGAGGCTGGAGGGTGTAGATTTTGGGGGGGTAGAATAGGACCGGGGCGATACTCACAAAGCACACAGCACAACGGGGACAATGGACCATGGGAACTGAATGAAGTAGATGGAATTACAAAGATTAGAAGGGGAAGCGTGCAGGGCAGGGGTACAGACTGAGCAGCCTGGAGTGAAGGGAGCCAAGGAAAAGGCAGAGAGGGAGAGAGAGAGTGTGTGTTTGGGGGGGGGCGTTCTGTGTCGTGTTTGCAAGTAACCCTCCATTTTGGCATAACCCTCCCATCTTTGATGAATGATCTTTCTGATCTACAGCCCAGTTAAAATTATTTTAGTTGTGGGTGTTATGTTTCCTTGAGGTTTCTGCTCAAGAATGACTTACTTTTCACATTTTTGTCTCGCATCTTTTCTTTTCAGATATGTGTGCTTCTCCTTTTTTTTAACCGAATGCTTTCTTTCCTCCTGGTTGACAGCCGCAGCTCTGAGCGTGACCCCACTTCCTGTTTTGTCATCGGCGGTCAGTGGGGTGGATGTGCAAACGACATTATGGCAGCCTGTTCAGTGCAAGCGGGACCGGGCCTGAGCAACCGCAGAAGTGGGCGGAGACTGAACAGACTGAGGTTTGATTGACACTCCAACACAAATACTGGTGATAAGACACAAAACATTTGTTTACAAAAGAAATTGGCAACATGCTCAACTGAGTTAAAATGAGAAAAATGTTCTTTGGCTTAGGGTACTGAAGTGGATATACAAGTACCAGGCTGGTGATTTCAGAAGATGAAAATTTTAAAACCATGAAAAGCAATATTTTATTTGGAATTTGTTTGGCATGTACACTGGGATATCATCCAGCATCTTTAATTGGGGAACAGCGGGGAGGTGGGGGGGGAGGGGGGGTGACCAGCTGGCACATCAGGAGGGATTAAAAAACACGGTTGATACGGTCTCTGTATAATGCGTCGATTTTACTTGTGTTTGTTTGACAACCGTTCAGGTTCCAACTCGTACACGTTCTGCATAGTATATGCTGACTAGTATATGGTATATGTCTCTTTAAACGTCTCTGGTGGATCGCCACGGTAACTTGACTAAGACTGTAGGTCAGGGCTGTTTGTTTGCAATAAGTCTTTGAGAGTGTTTAAAGTGTGATACCGTCTCTTGATCTTCAGTATAGTCATACATTTTTGCTGTCAGTTGAACATTTAGATCAGGGGTGGGCAATCTTATCCGAAAAGGGCCGGTGTGGGTGCAGGATTTTGTTTTAGCCCGGCACTAAGACACCTGATTCTAATTATGAAACGGGGCCCCTGAATCACCGGTGCCCGGAGGAGTGACATTAGCTTGCCTGCTTCATCCAGTCAGAATAGGATCCCACAAAAAGTGAGCATCTTTTGGACTCAGGGCATGGCACTGGCCCTGACTGTGGAGCTTCATAACCCCCCAAAAAATAAGTGGAACTACTTTGTGTTACCAGTGGCCTCATAGTCTTTAAACAGTCACTGCATTTTTAAAGGTGTGCTATGCAGGAAGTGTTATCTTGAAACAACGATAATATAACCATTCTTTGTCACATATGATGCACTGGCGATCTGTGCCTTTGCGTACATCTGCTGAATCTGTGCTTCTCTGCCTGTATTTATTATTCTCAGATGTGTTTCGGGACGTTTCTAGGCGTGACACTCTTTTCTGTGTGGGGAGGGGTTGGGTGTGGCTGCAGAGCCTGTGGGATGGGATCAGGTTTCAGCGGAGAGTTTGTAACTAGCTACTGCAATGGCGGAGGTGAAGAAGTGTAGGTGCAGCGAAGGCAAAAAACAAGCCGACGCGGCGCATTCAAGAGGCAGAGTCAACCGAGGATTCGCTTTTCCTTGATGGCGACAGCTGAAGTTTAGCAAGGGGATGAAAAGCGACACAGAGTTGACATGTTTTCTGTTGGACCTGTAAGTAACGTTGCTCTAGCTATCCACCTATAAACTTATTTGATTGTATACACAGGACCACATCAAGGCTAAAATTCCAGCAAAGTGCACCTTTAAACAGTCACTGCATTTTTAAGGCCCGAACACAGGGGGATAATATGCTTTTTGATTGACAGTCTGATAGCTCCGCCCATGGGAGGTTTTGTGACGTGTCTTTTTCCCTTCGCTAATGTCTGGCTATTCTTATTTAGGAAGCCATTTAAAAAAATGTTTATTTGTTTTTTTTACTGGAAATTGATAGGGGCAGAACGCCAATCACACACCCTCATCCTGTCTTCATTCGTCAAATAGCTTATTGGTAAGGGTTTTAATGTTTGTTGAAATTACCCGAAACATGCGTGTGTGTTTGTGTGATGATGCGCGACAGCATTATCCTCCAAAAAAAATATTGCGCTTCGGCGTTGTCTCAGAATATTCGAGGTCTGCTGCTCCAGGCTGCGCGCGATACGATGCAAAAAGATTCCGATTCTGTCTGGACGGCGAAGTGCACGTCTGTCCACGCATAACGCTTTCGCCGCCCCTGTACAACCCCAGTTCAACCTCGCGCTACGTTTCGTGTAGCTCGCGGAGTTAATGAATCTGCCTTTTGGGAAGTCGGCTTGGAGACCCAGATACCCTGGCCGCTTCGTTAGGATGAATGCTGGCAGTGTCAAAGAGGAGCGTCGGGGCAAAGTGTTCGAAGAAATAAAAGTCATTATGAATGCAAGAACAGTCCCCAAATGAGGCGTGAACTGGCACACCACTGTGCGGTAATAATTCAGGGAGACTCGGAGGGAAATGGACCTGGCAAAAGCGATCCTGCGCTGGGCCCTGCGCTTCTGCTGCGTACTCCGGAGGCTGAGGTCACAGAACAGCCCTCAAAACCAACGCTAATCTAACTCCCCGTGCTCGGTCACCCCAGACCCTGAATAAACCCGTCATGAACGCTGGCTGACTCCTGCATGGCGCAATAAAGCTCTTACAGATAACTGTTTGACATTATAAACATATTGGTATGATATAAGCTAATGATGCTCTTCTGAATCAGTATTACTGTCTTTGTGTAGCTTATGTCAGCATGATGAAGGTATATTGCTCGGATACTCGCTGGACCGTGCTTGTACACTAAAACAGTCACTGATTATATTTTAGCCCAGTATCCACCTGACACTAAATTGGTGTTACTGGCTGCTATTATTTCCTTTGTGAGATGTGCTGTATTTAATCTGTGTTGCCTCGATGGCTCTGGAAGTCAGTTAGAATGGATAAATAGATCAATAAAGAAATAATAGAGAATACCGTTATAAATAGATATCTCCACTATCATGCAGCCATCAAACGAAAAATCATACTATACTAACTGTGCTATGTAAGCTTAACTACTATTTATTTATAATGCCCAATGAACCACCTGTAGATATTTGAACGCGTATTATGTGTATTGCCCATAAGATTCATAATAATGATTCCTCATGGCCCTGTCACACTATTGTGTATCGTACTAGCGTATGCCGCGCGTATATATATAATATCATACGCTGACATACGTAGGGGTAGGGGTAGGTTAGGGTATAGTTTTTACGTTTTTCGGTGACATACGGTGCATGGGGCACTGGCATACGGCGAGGCGAAAGTTTTTTTTTTTTTTAAAAATTAAAAATTTTGTGCGTACGTATGGTTTATGGGTTTTTATACGCTACAATACATACGCTAGCGCTTTTTTCAAGGGCTTTTTGTTTTTGCGGAAAATTTTATTTTATTACATTTACATAATCAAACTCATACGTTTCATCTCTATAGGCAACAGGGTGATTACATGATATTGGTTTTACTTGAGTCTAGTTTAGAACACAGTAAAAGATGCAATACTGGGGTTGCGTAAAATATTTCCTGATATTTTTATATACCTATAGGCCATTGGATTAATATTAATTTTATTAAATGATCTTCTTCTAAATGATTCAATTAATTATCAGCAGCTATAATTCCAAAATTTACAAATATACCAAATGCACACACAAAATGATCAAAATATTGCATTTGATATCTAAATGCATTTTATTATCCATGTCTATATCGATGAAGTCTCCTGGCTTGATGTTTTCTTTATTGACGAATAAAATGAATTAAAAGTTTTTAGGATATTAATGAAAATTAAATATAACAGCAAAAACATGCACTCCTTGTTATCTGCTTGGTTGTGTCATCTACTTAAACACAACCCAACCTCTTACACTGCAGTGTCAGGCAAATGAAAGATTATCTGCCTTTTTCACCACTCCATTTCGACTGAAGTTAGCCTGCGATGTGAACTTCTGAAACTTCCACCATAACAACCGTAACCATGAACCAATGACAGCATAATGCAGCATAGCAGCCATCCTTCATGCACATATTATAATGGAACAGTCTGGAAACTTAACCTGGAAATTGGACTGCCGGTCAATATATTATCACGTTAGCACACTCTGCAAGTGAATATACACAGTTATGCATGTCTTTATTTCCATCCAAATTTAGAGAAAGCCTTTTTGATTCTCAGATTTATGGGCCGAAATTAAATGTCATTTTTTTATGGATAGCCCATAAATTTAAAGATGGCTGGCAGCCCGATCACCCTCGCTGTGCCTCGGTTTACTGATGCCACACTGTCGCCGTACCCTTGAGAAAGATAGCGAAGCCAAATTTAACTTTAGCCCCAGCTGCGGAAATGCGTACGGTCAACTGTGTACATCTGTCTGATTGAGGGTCGTCAGCTGAGCAAACTACACGATAATGCTTTACATAAAGTGAGCCTCCATTACGCCTTCACCGGCGCTACACAGTGCCTATGCTACAATGGTCTTATCATCAGTATGTGCAAACCTTATGCCCAGTTTATAACAACTGACATAAGGTGACAAAGCTTTTTAGTGATAAAGTGTTATGATACCGTAACATAATATAGGCCATGTGTATAGAGGAAAGGAGGTGCTGCAATGCTATCACGCGTTGTGCAGCACTTTAGGTGTTTTTACGAATGCTCCATTCAACCCACTTTCTGAAATAACCACCTGCTTTTTGCACAACTGTCACAGTTGACAATTTGCACAGCCGTCTGTCCATTCTCACAACTGTCCAGCCAATCGTGTTTCTCAAGGAAGATAGTTTGAGGATGTCACAGCCTTTCACATTTAGTCATGGGGGGAGTGCTCTCACCTCGGAAAAAGAACGATGGGAATCATTCCACAGACCTTAAACCACACGCTATTGCGCCTACAACGTATCCCGTTACAGCACTCAGATTAGATTAAAAAGCGTGGCCTTACCTATTGCTGGATTTCTCATCAATGGATCGATTTTCCTTTTTGTGATATTTATGGTATGTGAATACATGCGGTTGACAACCTATGTGTTGAGATGCCTAAACTGTAAGGCGCTCATTCCCACAATGAGATTGACAGCTGTGCCTATGTCTCTGTGACACACACAACCTGCCTGCCACGAAGACACTCTCCTTCCTGTGGTGTGTGTGTGTGTGTGTGTGTGTGTGTGATATCTTCAATAGGAATCACTAAGGTCAATATGCAGGTTTCAGAGATTGCCATTGGCATGGGTCAAGGCTTTGAGTGAGGTGCTGCTGCATACAAAATCTACAAAATCTTTAGATGTGATGTAGGGGCTCGTCTGACACTGAGTCAGCTTTCACCAAGTTAATTTATAAAAAAAATTTAAAAGCTTTTATCCGCGTTTGGGATTCCCGATCCTCCTCACCCTGCGGTCACTGCGCCGGAAAACCGCAATTCACGAGCGAGGCGCTCGGGCAGACCGTAGACGTCCGAACAGGAAGTCCCACCGACAGAAACCCTCCCTCTGTGGCTGATGGAATGACCGATAACTCTGGAGAGCCGCAGGTCGTGATGACTGGGGAGTTGAAAGATATAATGCGGGGTTTAAATTGCGTGCTGTTCCTTGGCTACGCCTGCGCTTATGTTTAAGGCCATAGTGCTCTAACAGGCATAAAACTGAAATGTCTGAACCGCACGCTGACATTCACTGAAGGATTGTGGGCTGACAAGAGCCGTAAACTCTCCATATATGTGAGATTGAATTTTCCCTTTTGGCTGTCTGCAAGCACAAGACAGTGGCCACCTCTTGGAAAATGTCCCTTTGGGTTATCCCTGTGAGCAAATTTCATAATATTTGCAAGCGTTAAATATTAATAATTATGTATGTGTCCTATGTTTAATGGACTAGATTCATGAGACAGTGGTCACATACTTAAATTTTTATGATGTCCCTCCACACATTGAGAATTATAAGAATTTTATACATTTCATTCAGTTACATGACACATGCATTTTAGCTTTTGGTTATAGGTTTTTGGGGAAACTCAATTTTATTATTTGATAGAATCGATTACTAATAAAAAAAATGGTAAAATGCATGTCCATATCTTTATTGACATTTGTGATGCGGGTTAATTAGAGTTGTGACAGAAAATTATATACAATTGGATAACAAAAAGGAATACAGAAATCAAATGTAAAGCATGTCTCTGAAAATTTTATTGACTGATTATTATTTAGGAATACAAATACAGTAAGAGATAACAAATCAAATCCACTAGAGGCTTGTGGTCTGCAGATATGATTTCTGATCGCATATTTCCAATGCATTTAAAAAGCGGTATTTTAAAAAATTAAATAAAAAAAAGGTCAAAAGGAAGACTGCATAATATATGACATGAAAGGTACCCATTCATAAACAGTTTTCTTTTTTATAGGCTTATTAGTAAAACTTTGGAATACATATTTGGTTCTTTGTAGCTAAATAAATAATTGTATTTTAAAAACCATTTGGAGCCAGTTTCTATTATCAGTAAAAAAATATTAAACTTTTTTATTTATTTATTTTTATTTTATTTTTTAACAAGTGGTATACATATTTCAGGTTCTCAGCACTTTTGATTAAATCCGGGAGGTTTAAATACTATTTTGGTAATGGCTTATGTTATGCGCCTTTTCCGTTGTTATTACATAAGCAAGCTGGTGGTAAACTGACATTGTCATTTGTGTAACTTGGGGGGTATACTGTACATGTTTTATTGAACATTAATTCAGGAAAATAAATAGCAACATACGGAAGATGAATGTCTCAAATATTTTCTCATTGAAATCTATTTTCGCAGTTTGCCTGTTAACGCCATGCTGAAGTGTTGTACTATAATATTGAAATTACACTAATTGATATTGTAATATTGTATTTATTTCAATTTTTCTAATGGTATAAACAGACCCTTAATGTAAAGATGTGACTTGTCCAGAGGAGGGAAATGGTGCTTTGGATTTGGTCGAGCACAACGCCAGCATTCTCTGTTTTTGTTCAATATTACTGGGACTTACTTATGGGACTTAACATGTAACAGGAACAGAAATGTATATGCATATTAAATATTTCTTTTTTTACTGCATTCTGCTCTAAACTGAATGTCCATTCTTGCGCCTGTAATGTTTCCTTTTAATGGCCGACTATAATGATAATCAAAATTCAAATTATTATTAGTTATTTATTCTAATTTCTGAGAACTTCAAAAGCAACGTGCCACAACAAAACAATTATCTCCGCAAAACTGCTTTTTTAGTCTTGAAATGGGAATTAAAATGAACCTGTAAAACATATACTGATTAAAAGTTCAATTAAATTATGACTTTCAAATGTTGACATTGAATTAACTGTTCAGATCCTCAGCTTTGTATGTGGTGCAGAGCACATCAATACAAATATGCTCTCAGTATTGCTGGTGACACAACATATTTACATTGTCCCTCAAAGAAATGAGGACTTAATTCAGCCCGACTCAGGTCTATCTATAAGGCCAATTTCATCAATGACAATAATAAGTCGGACGTGCTAACGTTCCTCTTTACGCACAGCAGCTGAATGGGCATCTCTGTCCCGGTTACGGTTGCCAGGTCATAACTGACGGCCCACATGGGCACTTACTCGTTGCAGTCATGGTACTGACGCTCTGTGATCAATGAGAACTATTTGCTTATGTCTTTCGCATATGTGCAAAAGCTGAATTCAGTTTGACTTTACCCATTGCTTTTTGAATCCAGGTTTCAGTTGCCATGGAGCACTAAAAATATGAATGGACTGGAATGTATGCATTTGAGGCCAAAGTAAACACGAGTGGAATTGATTACTTTTAACGGCGAGGGAATAGGGCCACGCTGTGTACCCTTGTGAATCCTGTGATTCTGCCCGTGTGTTGTTCCATTGTCCAAAATCGTATACATTTTTCAACAATTTATGTTAAAATAAGTAAACAAATATTCAATACGTTGACAGTTTTGTTTGAGAACATGTGTGTTGTCATGGTGTTACTTACCGGATGAACAAATGTAACCATTTACATTTTGTTTAATTGACACAGACAAATTTTATTGTCTCTATGAAACATTTATGTGAATTTAGGCCGTGTTTTTTTAATATAAAAGCAGACATTGAAAAATGAAAATGCTTTTTATCTGCCTTGGTGTTGCAAACTATATGATGAATGTGACTATATTATTTAAATGTTTGTTTAGTGAAGAAATTTTACAAAGGACCACAGACATGACAGTTTTGAAGATGCTGTCCTTTTTATAATATGTGCAGTTTGTGTGCGTACGCGGCATTCACGTGTGTAAAAGAGAAGCCGTGTGTATGGTGTAGCTTGCGTGTGTGTGTGTTTGCGTGTGTGGGGGGGGTGTAAGTGCATTCATTTCCAGCAGCATTCTCTCCACAGCCAGCTGTTAGCACACACAGTCTCAAGGCTCTTGCGTGCGTGCGTGCGTGCGTGTGGGGGGGGGGTAAGTGCATTCATTTCCAGCAGCATTCTCCAGCCAGCCTGTATTAGCACACGCTAGTCTCAAGGCTCGCCTTCCATCAGTAGCTTGCGTGCGTGCGTGCGTGCGTGCGTGCGTGCGTGCGTGCGTGTGCGTGTGGGGGGGGGGGTGTAAGTGCATTCATTTCCAGCAGCATTCTCCAGCCAGCCTCTATTAGCACACGCTAGTCTCAAGGCTCGCCTTCCATCAGTAGCTTGCGTGCGTGCGCGCGTGCGTGCGTGCGTGCGTGCGTGCATGTGCGTGTGGGGGGGGTGTAAGTGCATTCATTTCCAGCAGCATTCTCCAGCCAGCCTCTATTAGCACACGCTAGTCTCAAGGCTCGCCTTCCATCAGTATTAATCATTGGGAGTTAATTTGAAGCTCAGACAAGTTGCTGTTAATTTAGTACAGGAGGGACATGCTAGAGTGAAAAGCTGAGGTCCCGGCCAATCCCCTTGGGTCTCATTTATCAGCCATCCGAGACGGCCGGGCTTGATTACAATTTGCAAAAAAATTCATTAGAGCCAGGGCAATTGTCAAATCTCTCTCTCTCTCTCTCTTACGCTCTCTCCCATGTTCTTTTCTCTCACACCTTGCCCCTGCCTCCCTCTTCTCTTGTTTTCATAATTCACACCCCCTACACACTTGCGCGCGCACACACACACACACACACACACACACACACACACACACACACACCCATCCTTGTACCCTGAACATTTTGCACGGCTTTTGTGATACAACTAGGATGCTAGCAGCCCGCTTATGTTTGCCTATCTGTACAGATCTTAATTGATCACAGGGGAGATGGGCGAGAAGGAGGCATGTGGGCATGTGTGTGTGTGTGTGTTGTACATGAGCGTGTGTGTGTTGTGCATGTGTGTGTGTGTGTGTTGCGCATGTGTTGTGTGCGTGCGTGCGTGTGTTGTGTGTGTCTGTGTTGCGCATGTGCGTGTGTGTGTGGCGCGCATGTGCGTGCATGTGTGTGTGTGTGTGTGCGTGTGTTGCGCATGTGTTGTGTGTGTGCGTGCGTGCGTGTGTTGTGTGTGTCTGTGTTGCGCATGTGCGTGTGTGTGTGTTGCGCGTGTGTTGTGTGTGCGTGTGTTGCGCATGTGCGTGTTGTGCATGTGTGTGTTGGTTGGGAAGGTGATAAGCCCCTGATGAGAGCTCATCTGTTCCCCTGTCAGCAGCGCTCACCCCGGACATGAACTCCGCTCATAAATCTACCCTTTACAATAATTCACCATTTCTGCTGGATTGACTGCTTAGTATTTCAATTTAATAAAAAATATGGTAGAGAAATTTTTAAACATAAAGTCAAAGGATGTGTTTTGCACAGAGGAGTGTGAACTATCTTATAATAATTATATATAAGAATATAAGTAAATATCTTTTTTTTAAACGGAGAAAGTGATGACAGTACTGAGCGTTATTATATGTCTAGGAGGTTATAGCTACTGACCAATTTGACAGTAATCACCGTGCGCTCATTGGCATCGGCGTCCCTGAATGTGATTAGTGAGAACACGCATGTTCCTCCCCCAACCTTTTCAAATACAGCCGCCCACTCGGATTCCTGTTGACATATCCATAGCCTTTTGCGTTTTGCTTGCTTTGTTTGCTCGTAATAAATACTATGTGGCTCCTACGATAGCGCAAATGCCCTCGGGGGTTTTCGCTGTCATAATGAAGCGCACAATGACCGTCAGGAGATGCCGTCGTAAAACACGCACGTCGGTGGGAAATTAAGATCTAAGATCCAGTGAAAACGACGTTTAGCGGTAATGCTGGGGGTGTTGAGTTTCATAAAATAATTATTTAAATGAAGAATGTTTGTTATAAATGACGCAGGCTCATGCTATTCCATGGGCAAGTTGTCGTCAGTCACTGTTACAGACTTAGTGTACAGTGGGAATTCGACACATTGCATCGTTCGTAGTGTTTTGTTTTATTATGAAATGATGAACATTACATAGCCTACCCAACACATCCAAATGTGACCCACAGAAGCAGGGTAATATTACAGTTTTGCGTTACAGACGCCCACGGTTGTTTCCCATTTTAGAACCTTACTTTCAGTTAAATTATACATGAAATCTAAAAAGGACAATGCTAATCTTATTGGCGTCATGCATTAAATGTTGACTATAGGCATTCATTTAGTTCGTAGCCTAATTCTTTTCTCCATAAAATAACAAATGTTATTTTAAATGGTGTTGTATTACATTGCATGCATAACCTATTTACAAATAATTATTTGAATGAAAACCATGTTCACGTCATCTCTTAAAGATAAGGTCAACATGCGGAATGTTAGTCACAACAAAAAGGCTAATTTAGATGTAGGCCTACCCTAATAGCCTACATCTAAGTCGTAGAGTAGAAATACGGTTAATAGAAGCCGAAATCAACCAAGCCATTTGTTGAAGATTAAATAAGAGAGGTAGCTTCGGATCCAAATGTTCAGTGGAGAGAGGAAGCAATGTAGTCTGGTGATTTTTGTTCTTTCCGTAGTCCTGCACCTGCATTTAAACTCGAAACACACCCAGTCCTTCAAATCAAATAAGTAGGCAAAGACTTTATGGCAAGGCCATTGTTGTTTGGCGGCCATCGTGGGAGGGAGACTTGGAGGAACGGCACGTGCGGGGCGGGTAAGGGTCATTACTGGCATGTTTTCATCACCCAGATGAGAAACAGGGCAAGGTGAAACACGGGATCAAGGCTGATAAAAAGGAAACGACCTCCATCAACACCCTCATGATAACGTCTCACAGGGACCGAAATTAGTTGTCCTCATATCCTGTGACCTTGAGTCCCATTTAACATGGCTACCTCTGCCCACCCCCTTGTCACCCCACGGGATTGCGTTGGCAGGGAAGATATTCCCCTGCATATTTAGAGTTTGGCATATTATAAGTTGATTTGTACCAACATACGGGACGGTTGGCCTTAATTTCACACGGTAGCAGAAACTGAAGGACCGAGGTGTAAAACATGTCACTTCGAGAATCAGCTGTGCGCCTCGTGCATGTCGATTCAGCAGCACGCCCTATGTCAGTAATAATCTTAGGAACATGCTATGTCAAAACGGCCCGCTGGCCGCTAAAACAACATGTTCCATTTGAAAGATGCCGATCTCATTTGTCAATAACAGATTGGTAATTGTCGTGGATAAGCCTCAGTCAAAAAATAAACCAAGAAATATATACATAATAATAAAATTATATATATATAGTTAAGGATGTCGTTTACTGTGGCAAAGAAATAGGCTATAACAGATTATTTTCTAATATGACTATTTGCTGCATCAGGTATAGGTAAGGTATCGAATGCAATCGCCTATGAACTCTGGGAGATCAGTTGTACGCTTGATATGTCCTGGAATAGCATACACTTAACAAATGTATGACTGTACCTTTTAAAAACAGATTGATTAAATATTATTTTCCAGTTGTGAATAATATGAATCGACTACATAACTGACAAGTCAAAGTAGGCTATTGCGCAACAGAATGCTTGATTGAAAAGAAATCGCCAGGGCTTGCCTGAAGAATAATTGTTGACCAGGGTCCTGTAAAATTAATGGGAAGTAATAATAAACAAGCTGACACGTCATTTACATAATTGCTTAATGTCCAGGTTTAATTCACACAATATTCTTAAACTCATCAGATGTTTGCTACTTTTTGCACAATATAAAATAAATTAACAGCGTGCTTTCTGCCTTATTAAAATGTCACTAAGCCAAAAAAAAGTACAAAGTTCCAAGCAAACATAAAACGTGGAATTCATCATAATTAATAAAGAAAGGTAATCAACACCAAGTACCGTGTGCTCAAGCAGAGTCAGATTTTTCCGCATGATCTTATTTTAACTCGAATTTTCTGAGTTCTATGACAGGGTCTATATCCGTTCTGGGGGTAGTTTGATGATTTGCATCTGCAAAAATACACTCACAAGACAGTAGCCTATACCCTTTCTCATCTGCTTATATACACACTATATTAAAAAACACAAGAGAACTCGTGAACTTAAAGTAAGTATACTTTCCTGTCAACGGGAAGGCTTACAGTAGCCCAATATATTCTATTTGGTCCCATATCAGTTAAATTTCTTATATTCCCCAATATGTACACAATTAATTGATAATAAATATGTCATCGTTTTTTCTTTCTTTGTTTAATGAACAAAATGTATCCAAGTGGAAGGGTCGTTTCAATGGTAAAGCTAAGCTAAAGCCACACATTTAAATCACTAACTAGATTAAGGCAGCATTTTTTCTGCCACTTCGCTGGACTGACCCCCCTAAATCATGATTATTCACGCCCTCCAAAAGATGAACATATTACGGGTGTTTCTCCTAAATGATAATGTATATATTTTTATGTTGTTTTGTTTGTTTTTAGGAATCAAATTATTTTGTTCACTGTGTTTGGTCCTTCATATATCAGATTGAGAAAAGTCACGGTCTCGCTTGCTCTAACTGTTGGTGCTGACTTCTTATTGCAAAACGACTGACATGCACGGGAATGGGCACAACGATTTTGGGGTTTCTCGAGGGCTCGCCGGTTTTGGAGTTGACATTGCCCGCCTTCACGCGTTTCCACTTGGCCCTCCTGTTCTGAAACCAGATTTTGACTTGCACTTCGCTCAGCTTTAAAGCATGAGCAATCTGCGAGCGCTCTGTAAGAGAGAGGTATTTCTTACAGTGGAATTCCTTTTCCAGTTCCAAAAGCTGCTCGCTTGTGAACGCCGTCCTCCGTCGTCTATTCTTCCCCGTCGACGTACTGCTACCAGTACCGTTAGGCCCGTGGACACCCTCGTCTAGTCCCCCACCAGCGTCTCCGTCTTCTTTTTGACACATTGCGCTATTGGTCATGTTTTCGTCAGAGCTGTAGTCTAAATCACTGTCCATTGAGAAACTCTCATCTTTTCGGTTGCATTCGTCCTCTTTGGGGTCATCTTTGCCTTGCGTTCTGGCTGAAAATGAAAAAGAGGACGTATTTAGTTCGGATATTATACAAATGACAATGATATACCCAGTTTGTGGCCTGTGGAACTTGTTATTCGGAATTCTAAAAGATAAATTTACATTTGATGTCGCTGACGTGTGTTTTTCCAGCGGAGTAAAAATCGTCATTGGGTACATTTAAGATTCCTTTTTGTAGCCTAATCTTCTAAAAACTAAAACAATGGGAATTCCCTAATAGTTTGCTCGGGATTGCTTACATTTACTATATTTTCCTAAGTGTAATCTGAAGTAGGCTATATAAACAGAAAAACACTTTGGCAACCCCGAGACGCGTACGGAGGAAAGGCTTGGTGGTCGCCAATCCTCTTGAGACTCATCTTATAGGCGAGACATAACCTAAAAAAGTATTTTGGCCCCAAGGAAATAGCCTACTCTCACCCCGGCCTGTCATCTGGATGCTCAAGTCAAGTTACGTCAACTGGCAAGCTAACGTGATCAGCCTTCCTTGTCCAATTTATTGAGATTTCTGTGGGGGGTGAAAATTCACTTTGAATAACTTATAACGTCTGTTTAGTACCACTCTAAAAATTATGGAACTGATGAACCCGAAAACTGCATGTGAAAGACTGATATATTGTCTTTCCTTCACAATCATTCGTTGATAAAAATTGTACTAGGTTACTTCTTCTTGAGCGGAAAAAAACGCAGAACCTTTTTCAGGACTTTTAGTCATTTTGAGTCAGTTATTCTTTTTCGCCCCCGAGCTTCACTCCACATCATTTTTTTGGTTTGTTTTTTTACATCTCCCTCTTGTAGAAATACAATCAACTTCTCAAAACGGGCGAAAGCGAAACCCCATCCTACCAGTTTTCAACTTCTGTACTTTCTATCTCTGAAAATTGTCACAAAAATAAACACAATCGTTGTCACCTTTCTCCAGTAAAAATAGGCAAATTTGATAAATGAGTAGAGCATCCGGTACAATTCCCTGAAAAGCTGAATTGGAGTTTTAATAAACGCAGTTAATATGAAAATCAGGAATCATACCTCAGTCATTTCAGAACTACATTTGAAGGCATTGCAATATATGAATCGACAGTAACATATGTTTGTACTGAATATCTCAACAAGGCCTAATCATATTTTTTAAATATAATTTGGTTTAGTTTTACGCGCTCATGTAAGACAATGCAGATGGGCCGCGCATTGTCAAAACAATGCAAGTTGTAATCTTCAAAAGTAGCTATTCTGCAGGCCTAAATTATTTATCTCTATGTAGCCAATGTATTAATGACAAGACAGGTTCATCAGTTTAACAATTTATATGGAAATGAGTCTCTTACCATTAAAATAAATATGAATGATAAAAATGGCTTAACATTAGATAGCTAGTCTTTTAAATTGAACGGATTAAATAACATGTTTAAATATTAAAATGATATACGGACATGAGTTCCATACCATTTCAAGATGTAAAGTAACTTAAAGCAAAATACTTTCAAAAGAAAGGCCATATAGACAAAATAATAGGCCTAACCATAGCCTATATTTATCGATTTCAACATTTCCCCTCTTAGGCTACTGTGTGTGCTGTAGGCCTACGATGTGTAGCCTACACAAACCAAATGGACAGTGGCCAGAAAACAATACAAACGGTATTTTATATTGCTGACTGAGATCAAAGATATGACATTTATTTTTCATCAAAAGCCGTAATCCCCCCCAGTAAGAACTGTATACACCAGACAGCATAGGTATCTTACCTATAGAAGATTGGACGGGATCTGACGCTTGGAAAGGGGGGAGCACTGTGGCCTCTTTACCCTGAAAAGTCTTTCCCTCGTCTCCTTCCAGTCGAATGTCCTGAGTTTTGTCGAAAACCGCTTGGAGAGACTGCGACCCAAACTTTCTCGCCGCCTCCTGGTGCTGAGGAGAGGCGGTGGTAAAGCTTCCCGGTAGTGTTGCCATGAGAGTGGAGGTGAGAGCCATGCCTTGCGCCAGGCTGGAGCAGAAACTAGTCGGCAAGCTGGGCATCTGGTGCTGGGGGTGCGTCGGAGGAAGTCCCGGTTGTAAGGCGGACTGTGGCAGGGCGGGCGGCGGCGGAGGCGGCGGTGGAAGAACAACCGGTCTGTAGGGCATGAACATCGGGTACCCGGTGTACACAAAGTGTCCCGGACTTGGCTGGGGCGGACCTCCAATCAGCGAGTCGATGCTGAAGGCAGTGGAGCTTCCCAGTGGTCGCTGCATCATCATAAGCGATGGGCTAAAGACAGCACTCATAAGCTCTGATATCAGGATTTAAGATTAGAAAAATATGACAGAAGGGGACGGGAGCGTCTGCCCCCAAAACAGTTCACAAGAAGCAACAACGATGAAAAACGAGAAATAGGTTAGCACACCGCTGATATTATATTTTTTGAACCGTAATCCTCTTGTCAATGGTTCGGTTTTCTAGTAAAATGAGCATTGCATGTGCATTGAAAGGCTACTTGGACCGGACGAGTGGGGGGGAAATCTCTTCAAAAGGTTAAAATTGTCCTGCACTTTGTTAAAGGGCCAAACGAAGAGAAGAAAAGCAAACTTGAGAAAACAATTATCGACTTTCGGCGCACGAAAAGAATCCCGTTTCGTTGACTCTTGGGGCTCCGTTGGAGCGAAATGTGCATGGCAAGCAGTTTTCCTCCAGATCCTCCCTCTGTGTATCACGTTCGAACAGTTTTACAAGGATGATCCCACTTCACCTCGGTGGCGCTCTTTTGTCCGTCAACCTTCTCCGTCTGTGCCTCGACGAGAGAGGAGCCCCGGAGACCTGCGTTTCCTATCAGGCTACCCGAGAGTAGGTTTAAATTCCGCTCCTTCAGTTTAATCGCGTTTTCCCTTCGTGACCACCGCCCCCTTATCTCACTTCTGCACTTCATTGGTCACAGTTAAAATATCCGTCTGAGGCCGTCAATGATAAGTCCCCGTAGACATGTGATTACTGACTCCAGGTAATTACTGCCGGTTATTTGGATTTGCGAAAGATTATGATACAAAAGCAGATAACAATGTTAACTGGATGTGCATCCTGTAATTGCCGAGGCAATAAATCTTGTTCAGAAAATAAAGAGCAACAGAAAATTTGAATTGCATATTAACAGTCTTAGAGTGTAGAGTAATTAAACGAGACTATATTAATAGAATCGTTTTATTGTTTAATTATCATTTAATTTACAAAATCACAACGGCCAATGTAGACTGTGTTTTTATATGGAGCACAGTCTGGTTCCATAGGCTGCTCACTTTATCCGTTATAGGCTTTAGCCCTAATTATGCAACTGTAAAATAATTTCGGGATGTTCCCAACGTTTCCTTTACAAACAAATATTGTTCAAAGACTTAGACGTTTTGGCTTCGCTACTTCAGGTGAAACACATTCCATGTTAATGCAAATTCGCTTTTGAGAAATGGAATGTGGAAACATTCTTTAAATGTTGAATTAAGCATTTTAATAAAAGCAAACGGAAGACTTTTGCTCGTGAATTAAATTGGTGCTCAGCAATGGTCATATTAGGTCACAGAAAGCACACTATTTTTTTGTTTTTTTGTTGCAATTATAAGAAAAGGGTGCTGCACACAATAATACAATTCTTCCTTTTCCTCTTCTTCATATCATTATTATGCCTATTAACGCTGTTTTTTATTTAACTTTGTTTGTACGTAGCCTATCTTACGCAAAAACGGACAGCCTATATTTTAAGATAGACATTCTTCATTAAATGCGGATTATTATGTGAGATGTTCAGAGTGACGGAGATACTTTTGATTTGTTACTGCAGAGTTTAAACGCGTTTTAAATGACAGTATCTTGATTGTGGATTCCCTTTGCAAAAGCCTAATATAGCCTACCCATTATAAACCCAATAAAAACATAATATGAACGAAAAGGGGAAGTTATGAAAAGGTTAAAATGTGCAATGTATGTATAGGCTACTATACTGGCAATGCACTTACTTGTGATAACTTACTCACAAATAAGTGCAATATATCCTCGGTGCGTACCTTGGGATTAGCAAAGGGCACAACGCAGTCAAAACAACTTGGCCTTGCAGCTAAATGTAGACTTAATTGGAATATAAAAGTGGAAATCGATTTTAATGCGACTATCGACCGGACAATACTCCTTTTGGTGGTAAATCTCTCTGTAGTAGGCTTTAATGATGATTTCTGAACACGAGTTTATCTCGGACCATTAGCCTCTGACCCGGGGGCTTGGTAATGCACTATCTCCGACACTTCATCGCAACGGACACTTATATAAAATCGATTTGTAGTGGGGAATCACAAAGCTCTGCTTCATACCTGATAAGACGGGTCGTTTTTTACCTATTGTTTCGCAGCAACTGTTTCCCGCGGCGGCGTGAAACTCAACGTCACCAAACGGGAATATTTGACTTTCTCACCACGTAAAAAAAAAAACCCTCCCCTCTCCCTAACTCTGTATTTTTTATGCGATAGAGAAATATATATGTTTTTAGGCACTGTAGGCTACACTTGTCTTCATTTAATACGTAACAACGAGCTCAATGCTTCTAAAAAAAACAAGATTTGCCATTCATTCGAATTAATCCACATAGCCTACACTGCATCCCGCTTTGGACGTTCTAGCACCTTTCTAAAACATGGCAGGTCGCAATCAGAAATGTGAGACGTAGACACTAACATATTCCAAATACTTTGCTGTATAATAATTTTTAAAAATCAAAAACGGCTCAGTAATCTGAATTGTACTTGTCACATTAAAGACACTTATTTAAATGTGTGTGCAAAATGTCCAAGAAAGATGTGTGTGTGTGTGTGTTCATTTATTTTGCCATGACCTCATTATAAAACTATTTGCCTACTGTATGCATTTTTTGCCGGAATGCTTGCATATGTGGTTACGTATGAAAATGGAATGAAACATATTCTGACATGTTGAATATTGGCAGATAATTGATATAACTCTTGCTGTGGTTTCCCTCACTCGCACAACAGGTTTTGTGTGTAGGATAGGGCTTGTGTATGTGTCAGCGTGTGTAAGTTGTGTAATAGTTGTTCTGCTGCTGCGCTTTTAATGTTTTATGCCAGTGGAGCTGCCCTTCTCTAGATAGGATCTATTGCCCTAAAGCCATCGAAATCTAAATGTTAAGGCCTTACGCGCAATCTGACCAACTGCAAATCATGAAACGTAGCAATCTATTCCTTTTTTTCCCCACCACAACAAACAGAAATTAGAAATGTGTCTTCATAGTAACTATACGATACTTTGCTCCACCTCCTGGGCCTAAAGTAACCAAAACCAGGAGGTGGAGCAAAGTATTGTATATTGAACCAAAAGGACAATAAAGAATGGATATTTAATTTTCTTTCTGCTTCCCTGTTCCGTCCTTTCTGACCCCGTATCCACGAACAGCCTGAAAGGAGGCGAGCACAACCTTTTTATTTGTGTAAACTGTGTGGCAAACGGTGAAACTCTTATTTTGACACCAGCAGCAGGATTCAATAACTTTCCGGACATACTTTTGTCTTGTTTTTTTCTTGAAGCATCACGCTGTTAATTTGTTTATGAATTAATTAATCACGCTTTCTCTTTCTGTTGGCATCAGTGTTTTTAATTTGGGGTTTTGGCAGTTGGGAAATGATGACCTGATGGCCTGTGCAGCGCTTAAGGTAAATGGATTTTATGCAACTGTTAACAAACCATTTATATATATCGTAGCAATAGCACTGTGGACAGATTAACATGGCAAGATTATGTTTTCCCTTTGACTTCATCAAAATGCTATGTGGCTTTGTTAGATTAAAAAGTTGTTACAGCATTTATTATGGAGAGCCTGAACTGGAAACAAATTATTTTTTACAAAAGCATCTCACGCATAATTTACAAATGTGCTCTCACTCTCACTTTGCTTGACCTTAGAAACAATACCACTACGAATGAAACACTTACAAATGACATAGATAGGTGTTAAGACAGAGTCAAAGTTTATTTGGTTTGCTTGAATTATACTAGGCTTAACACTGGTACTTGTCCCTTTGATATTGTACTGTAGGGTGTGATAGTATTTATTTCTTCAGTAATACCTACCGACAGATTACAAATTACCTGCATCTTTTCTTTTTTATTGAAATGTAACATTTCAATAGTTGTTCCTGTCATTGGCATGTTATTCCTATATTCCTAAACTATGTAATTTCCTAATAATATGGAAATGTATATTCAAACCGATCCCTAAAAAGAACACCTTTTTTGTTTAGATTCTGCTGGATACCCAGGAAGTCCTTTGTAGACCCCCAGGTGTCCCTCAATGACCCCCCCCATAATGGACGAATTACAAGGTAAAGTACAACGAAATGGCTCTTATGTCCATTTATTACTGAAACCAAAACTCTCCAATGACACCCAGTACAAAACTACTCACAATTAGTTTTTGTTGCAATAATAACTGCATGGGTTATTGAGTCTTTTTAAAAAACAAAAGGCACATTTGGGCTTTTCATCTTGCTGCTTGCACCTTCCCATTACCAAGGAGATTGTTGGTAGCTGGTTTAAAAAAAAAAAAGTAGCAGTACTAATTTGTAGCACAATTTAATGCATTTTCAATTGTAAATGGGAGAGTGAGACAGCTCATATGACTGCTATAATGAACTAATGACTGATACTCCAGCTCAGCCATCATAATAACGCCGAGATCCCTCCAAAAATGCTCTGCAAAAGAAGTCCGATAATATGCATGATAATAAGTATTTTAGGCTCATTACAGCCTGCCCATTAGTACAGTGGGCAGCAATCAAGCCTAATTCTCACTATTTTTCTGACATCTTCAGTTCGTAGATCTGCTACAACTCTGTCTCGTTAAGCGAGATGAGGCGCTTTGGCACATCGCAGTCCTCCACGGCCCTGACCCCATTCTTTCTCTCCGCTGAATAATCACTCCCTGATTTCAATTGCTTAAAACTCCACCCCAGTGATTAGGGAAAGACCCAAGTTTTTTCCCCCTCAATGACATTTTTTTTTTTTGGCTTCCTGTGTGTTTCCACATGACCTTGCACCCCACCCACCCCCACCCCGCCTCTGTACCCCCCCGCCCCCCACCCCCCACCAATCCCCCTGTCCGATATTCTTGTGAGGAAGTTATAGGCGTTCTTCGTTATAAGTTATAAGTGTTCATGTTTCATGGAACACTTGCTCGCTAACGGCTACAAAAAGGCTCAAAAATTGATCACTGGGTAGTGGACAATGCTACACGAGTTGTAGAACTCTCCAATGAATATGGAAAAGGTCACCATGGTACAGCCTTGTAATTAGCATCCTTGGGCAAGGGATACAAATTAGCTTAATTCCTCACGTGCTTCGCACATGTCTTTTTCAAAGTCTCAGCCAGGGGTATCTTGACCAAGCACCTGACTTCCTGAAAAATTGTATATTTTGTTGTATATTACAGAGATATAATACAGAGAAGAGGTTCAGTAGAGTACACATACTCACTTTAATTCTGGGATTTTAAAGTGTTTGCGTTTTCCGTGGAAGTTCACTCTGCCCAGTTCAGACGGGTCTTTGTTTTTCCCCCCTCTCTTTGTGTCTTTGAAAGCCGTTGGATGGCTGAGAAAGCCTTTTTAAGCATTGCGATATTCAGAGAGAGAGACACACACTAAAGGCTTTCCTGACTTTGGTCGAATTGGTCAAAAAAGGCCGCTTTGCATAATCATCAGGGGACTGTGTCGCAGAAGTCAAGGGGTTTTTCCCACCCACTTTAGAGCCACATGGAGTCCATTTGGGCCACTCACATAAATAAAGAGCAATGCTGTGGAAGTAGCGGACTGAAAGAGCCAACTCAGAAAGGAAGTCTTCTGCCAAATTGGTGTGTCTGATGGGGAATGTTTTTCAGACACAAGGACTTCATTATGATTTAAGGACACGCACCCCCCCCCCCCCCACACCACACACACACACACACACACACACACACACACACACACACACAAACACGTACACACACACACACGTACACGAACACTCGCACGCACGCACGCACGCACGCACGCACACACATACACCCGCCCCCCCCAGACACACACACACACACACACACACACACACGTACACACACACACACGTACACGAACGCTCGCACGCACGCACGCACGCACGCACGCATGCACACCCCCCCCCACACACACACATACACCCACCCCCCCCATACACACACAGACACACACATACACACACACACACACACACACACACACACACAGGAAGATCTGTTTGGGGAGGGGGGGGGTGGGTTTGGAAAAAGCAGAGGAAATGTGGAATGAGGAATGAATACAAAGTGAATTAAAACAGTTTTTAATATGATCTAATCTTCACCTTTAGAAAAGATATCAGTCCCATGGAAGCACCAATTAAAACTCGCTTTGGCTCAACATAAATTAAGATAACACACGCAGTGATACACGGCAGTTTCATTCCAGTAAAATTTTTTTTACCTCGCTAACATAGATGATTGGGCTGTTTTCAGAGGATTGTGAGTGGCAAAATAAATTGGAAACAGAATCTGACAAAATGGTTGTCAAAATGATTATGATAAAGAGCATTTTAATTGCACAGCACAAGCCAATAGATGACAGAAGGCTGTAGAAAATGTTCATCTGCAGATCCCTCTTTTCAACATCCTTGTAGAATTCATTACAGACGTCCCAGAAATGCATTTTTCTTTGTTCCATTTTTATTTATTAAAACGCATCGCAATGAATGTCTCGCACCCTTGAGAAGCATCCTTGTAACTCGCATCAAAACCTATTCAAGGTACGCAAGTTGGAAGCATCTTGCATCTATACCAGCTCTGAGGGGCTTGATCTTCTGTGTGAGTGGAACAGAGATCTATTGCTTTTGTAGTGTAAGCCTTGGACGGGGTACTTAACCTCATCCTGAACCCTTTCGGTATACATCCATCCATAGAAATGGATAACATGTAAATATGTAGGCCGTGCAATTCAACCTGGCAACCTCCGCTACGCAAATGCACGATCACGATTTTTACGGTGAAAATATGCTCCTGTTCTATGCATACTTTGATCCAGTGCACAGTGTCACAAAACATCCGGGCACATGCACTTATCAGGAGTATTATATTATCTATAATTAATAACAGATTTTAAGATCCCATTGTATTGTTTTACTTTACTCTTCTCTTCTATCCCAATGACATCAGACTCTCCTCTCACCTACTGCTGAGTAGGATTTATTGAAATTCAGTTGCTTCCCGATTGCTGCTGCTGTGTGCGTTTGCTGCTGCTCTGTGCGATTGCTGCTGCTCTGTGCGATTGCTGCTGCTCTGTGCGATTGCTGCTGCTCTGTGCGATTGCTGCCTCTGTGTGCGTTTGCTGCTGCTCTGTGCGATTGCTGCTGCTCTGTGCGATTGCTGCTGCTCTGTGCGATTGCTGCTGCTCTGTGCGATTGCTGCTGCTCTGTGCGATTGCTGCTGCTCTGTGCGATTGCTGCTGCTCTGTGCGATTGCTGCTGCTCTGTGCGATTGCTGCTGCTCTGTGCGATTGCTGCTGCTCTTTGCGATTGCTGCTGCTCTGTGCGATTGCTGTAGCGGCAGATTTGCTCATGGCTTGTTTAGTTCATTCTCTCCACTTTGGCACTTTTTTGTGCGGCGATATGCTTATTGTAGAGCAGCCTAACCGAGCGGCGCTCGCCGTTTCTAACGCTATTACTGACGACGACGTCGACGCCGCTGCTCTTCTAACTCTATCATGTGAATAAGTGAACGAGCGGCGCGACTGCGAGCGCGTTAGCAGCGCGACTGCGAGCACGTTAGCAGCGCGTCGTTTCCCCGGGTTAGCGTTCCCCACGCTTCTTTAATAACACGCCTTCTCCTCCCCTTTATGACCTCACTGATTACAACCACCCACCCTCTACCCCAAGGTCACTGAGGTTCACAATTCACTCAACTGTCCCTCTTCCTCACCTGGCTCAACCCCCCACCCCCACCCTCACCCCAAAACACCTGGACAATGACGAGCCCCAAATGCTGGTCTGCTGCATTCTCCCTCATCTCTGAGTGCAGATCTTTCCTTGATCTGGTTTTGACCAACCAGCCCCCCTGACCTACACCCCCTCATTATCTGTGTTATTAACATTAACCCCCTCTCAGTTTTCAGCAAACCTGCGTTACCCCACATCCCTTATCCTTCCCCTCTTTAAAAGACCAACTGTTTATTCATAAGTCTGCCCGTGTGTTCCTTCTCCCTGGCGGACATTTTCTTTTGTGGTTTGCTGGACTATCACCTGTCCATCCTCTGTGTTGGTCACAGAAGACACTGCCCACTGCTCTTTGATTGAATCCATCATTTCTGTGACTAATGCCGACATCTGTGTGACAGATACCTGTGGTATTAGTGAGGCAACGCTTCGCTGTAGGGAGTGTGAAGGCTTCACACACACACGCACGCGCACACACACACACACACACACACACACACACACACACACACACACACACAAACACACACACACACACACACACAAACACAAACACACACACACACACACACACACACACACAAACACAATCGGACTGATCCCAACCTTTCTATAATTGAGCTGATTCTTTCTGTGGCTGATCCTCTCCTCTCAATGACTCCTACCCTCATTTTCTCCCCTGTGACTGATCCTCTTAAATTAACAATTTAATGACAGTTTGGATAAACACTTAAATCCAGGAGAACTACGTCAGACTCAACTCAGAGCACTGAAGTATGTAACCCTGTACCCTAATGTGCAACATGGCTGATATCCTGACTGATATATTTATGCAGTCACAAGCTAATATGAATTATAAATCAGAATAATAATCTGGTACAGAAATAATATTTCATGGGTATAATGTTAGTTCACAAAATTGCAGTTACTTGGGGACAGTTCTTTAAGATGGAAATGTTTGAGACTGGCCTTACGCTTTTTAAAGGTTATTAAGACTCTAATTAGGTTCCTGTTGTAATGACTTTTTCACAACCCACGAGGGATATTCAGGGATGCTCCCTCTGGATAGGAACGGGTTGATATTCCGAACGAGCCGGAAAAAAAACCAGGAAAGACTTCTTTCCACAGGCTCGACCGAGAAAGGGTTACAGTAAACATGTTGACATTTTTAAGGCTGTAATTAATGTGCGGAATTAAGATGACCTGCGAGAAATGTACACAGATTTACGTCCGTTTAACAGAGCAGAGAGCTGCAGGGTTCTGAGATGGCTACGGAGAGGCACGTGAGACGGACACATCTAGGCAGCCGTAGGAATCCCGTTTTGAGACCAAACAGTCTAAACGTTAAAATGTTAAGTTGGCTCTAAAACGGATCTACACTATAATATCTACAGATGTATTTTTGTTTTTCCTCCTCAGATTTTGTTTGTCATGGAGAAATGGGCATTTGACGTAAATGTAATAATCAGCCAGAGCAACTGAGGTTTTAGCAGAGTTGATATTAATAGCTGCATCGGTGCGATTATGATTAAGATTTTGACACAGCAGGGTACATGGTGCTGGATATCCCCCTTGTCAGCTTGATTCTTGGTGCGCACTGGGTCTACCCTGTTTCACGAAAACGTTCTGAAAGTCCGACAGCAAGTTAAGGATTTTACTGCCCCAAGTTTAAATGGGATTGAACAAGGGCCACCGAAACGCCTCATTAACTGCACCAAGTTAGATTCAAAATAAACGTCACTCTTTTCGGAATGAAATGGACTGCAAATTGCTTCTAAGATAATACCACTCGTATCACTTGTTAGCTCAGACATAGCTAACACGTGGGAGCATCCACAACCAGGTTGCAGTTTTGATTTCCAAATTGATGACTGCATGTATTGTCGTTATTGTTGTTTTTATATTTTTATTATTATTATTATTATTATTATTATTATTATTATTATAGCAGCACATATAATGAATGACTCCCCTGTTATTACAAAGGAAATTGATCTGGCTGGACTGTAGTCTGGAACGACTGGTCCCCCGTAATTTAACTCCGGTGTCTTTGCTCTTTACGTGTGGTGAAGTAAACTGTTGAAACCCGTTGCTTCCTACGGCGGAGCCCGTGCCGTTGTGCGGTCTGAGGAGGGCCGGAGGTCCAAAGGCCGTTACTCGTTGTTCTGCCGCGGTGGTAGAACGGCAAACAGTCGTAGAATAAAACGCAATAAATCCTCATCCGGCTACCGGCGGAAATCATGAACTTCAGCGCCGTTCCGCGCCTCGGTGAGGTCACGCAAAGTCTCCCTTCTTCACCACTACAGGATGAAGGCCTGCACCATGCCTCTGAGTTTACTCGCACTCTGCGTTCTCTTACCTTTATACCCGTCTTCATACCCTCACCTTAAACAATACAGTTTGTATTTGCCTGTACATGCTGAACTACACACATACGTTTGACGAGAATATTAGGTGATTGGATATATACAGTGAAGCATGTATTTCTCTGCATAAGTGCATGAGGCAAATAGACAATACCTTCCTGGTATTCTGTAATCACTCATTTCTATTTTGACCGGTTATTTTCCATCTTGTGCTAAACATACTCTTATTCTTGGGGTTCATCTCCCCCAACCCTAACCACAACCCCCGCTCCCCTGTCAGCAAAATCAATGGCATGAATACCCCCCTTACCCCCCCCTAAACCCCCCCCCCCCTTGTACAGGGTCATGAGGACACCATCTCATTAAAGCCTGCCTGAACCACAACTGCAATGCAGACATTAAATAGCAGTATTTTTCAATTAGGGCTGACGAATTCAATCAAAATTCCATAGATTAGGATGAAATGAGGCATGGGTCATTTACAAGGGAATTTAATTGCACAGCCATTAGACAAATAGTATAGCAGGCACTGTCTCATTATCAATCATGTGGGGGCTTCAATAGTCAGATGAAGAGAGAGCGGGGGGTGGGGGAGATGAGCGCTGATACACCGGCGTATCGCTACTCCAGAACAGCTAATAAATACCCTCTTTTGTGCTTATAAATTATCCAGTTTAATTAACAACACGGATTATGATTGGAATATGATTTAATTAAACCTTTCCTGCATGCTGGTGAACATGATCATTCATTATGCCAGGGAAACTATGCCGGAGCCAGGGAAAGGTGCAGAAGTGGAGGCTAAATGAAGTGGGGCTTCAGAACAACCTTCCATGGGCTGACTTTTCATTTAGCAAACAACAAGAACAGCATGCACATACACACATGCACACACACAGTCACACGAGCACACGCATACTCATGTTCATGCATGCAAACATGCATGCATATACACACACAGACACACCTGCATGCACACACACACACACACACACACAGTCACACAAGCACACGCATACTCACATGCATGCATGCAAACATGCATGAATATACACACACAGTCACACAAGAACTTACACATACACATGCATGCACACATGGACACAAGCACATGCATACAAACGTACATGTATGCAACCGTGCATATACGTATGCACATGCAAACATGAAGCACACACACACACACACACACACATATGTACACATGCACACATACGTCAGGCTCACAGGCATCACTTACACGCACGTGCATATCTCTCCGACCCATGCACTCACACACACACAAACATAAAGAAATAGTGATGCCATTAAATCCTACACGACCTTACATGATCTAAGCAAATGGGGTTTTACACTTTAAACTGTCAGAAGGAAAAGCTCCAGCTTCTACGCTGAAGTCAATTTGATTAAAGAAAAGGTGTGTGGATGTGTGTCTGTGCGTGTGTGCGCTTATATGTGCAACTAATCAAAAATATGCTTTGGCTGTTGGATGTAGTTTTGGGGAAAAGATTGGATTTGGAAATGTTGCCTCCAGCGTCAGACCGTTCAACATTCAGTGTAGTGTGTTTCAGCCTCAACCTTTTCATCAGCCCTTAAATGTCACCCATAATTTATTCTATACCATCCACTCTTTTTACATTATGTCAAATCTCTCATTGTTTCCTTCCCTCAATATCAATAGCAGGGCAATAACCAAAGTAATAAATATGATTACTTCAAAGTTGTACGAGTTTTATGTGCATTACCCCCCCCAAGTCACAGCCGTGGTTCCATGAATATTTTGAATTGCAAGTGCACATTATTGTCCAAGTCTACGTCAACACCCTTAACTCAAGGGATGTGTTTCCTGTTATAAGGCACCTCTGATCAACACCTTGGTTTTCCTCTGCAGTATTAGAGATAGGTTGATGTTTGCATTTTTGAGTGGCTGTACGGTATAGTGATCTGGCCCGCATCATACACGCCGAGGTCAGGAAGCACCCATGAGAGAGTAGAGAGGTGTAAAAGCCTGGGACACCAGCCCTGTTGTAAAGTGCAGCCTAAACAGGCCTAAATCAAGCAGGATTTACTATTCAGTTCAATGAAATGATAATACCAGGGACCAGAGTAACTGTAGAAAACTAGATAAAACTATTTTATATATTGTATGTGCACACACACACACACACACACACACACACACACAAACACACAATTTAGTTTTATGTTAATATTATGTTTGGATTATATTATGTATTCTGAGATGTGCTAAGGTAACTGAGGATTGTTTAACATGTTTATCCATACACACATGCACACACACACATGCACACATAAAAACACACACACACACACACACACACACACACACACACACACACACAAAGAAAGAAAGGAGCTTATAAAAACTTCCAGAAGTACAATTAATACTTTATTTCAATTCAATAGAAAACATACAAAATAGGGATACGTTTTACGTATAAAATATAGTGATTTTTTTACATCATCACACATTATTACATCAGTATTGATCTGTGGTTTGGTCTTAAAGGTTGTCTTTCTTGGCCGGGAGAGAACAAGGGGTCATTTAAAATTAATCTCATTCCAGTACACAGGCGTTCTGTTCGCAAAATCTAATATAACAGCAAGGCACTGCAGAAAATCTCTGGTTTATAAACCAATATCTTTAAAGTATCATATATTAGATATTAGATATATAAATATTGTATATTAGAATAACCTTGTTCATAATTCTTATTATCCTGCACAACACTTTGCAAAGCTTTCTGTCATATTCCCTTTACTTCCAACGGTTAACTGTAGATGACTCAAATATACATTAAAATGTGGCTTGTTTGTCATCGTGGTGTGGGCACACAGTGGATTGATGAACGCCTCAATTAATAAAGTAACTTCGTGTTCTTACAATGGTACAGGAGCAGGCTTGATCCTTAACATGGTCAAGATTTATTTACGTGATTTTAAAATGGAGAAACCCTCATTAACACCGAGGAGCCCTCAGCTTGTTTTATGTGCATTATGTGTAAATCTCTTACACACATCTTGTTCAAAGCAGTAGAGCAACAATGAAAAACTCTTTTTCATGAACACGTGTAACATCAAACGCAACCGCATAACAGAGGAAAAATGATATCCGTCGCAAACATACAGAAACAGCAATTAAACATGTCTATATGCAAAACATCGAAGCCAAGAGATGCCAACGCATTTCAACGTGTCAAACTGCAGTGGAGAAAGGAAAGAGATGCATGACCACTGTGCAGACCATCGGCATCATGGGATCAAATTAATCCACAGTGCCCTCTTCAGGGGAGTTGATGCAGCAGAAGCAGGGAGCAATGGAGCCCTGCAGCTAAAGTCATGTTCGTGCCATTTTGAGTGGCCATTTCCTGTTGTGTCGGCTCTGTTAACTGGGATACCTGTGCTAACTTGTTATTTTCGGGCTAATTTGCATCCTCGCATAATGTGTTTACAATACTGAGACTGACTTTGGTGTCTAATCTGTTCATTTCCAGGGAGAAAATTGACTGCTGTTTGCCGCTCTCCTTGACGTGCTTACTGTAAGCGGGCCTTTGACGCGGGCTTCCTGGGTGCAGAGTGAGCGCGCTCAGAGCGATCTAGCACAGGACGCCCTCTGGTTCCAGCAGGAGGTAGCGCTGCAGGGATCTGGGGATGGGCAGACGGGGTACCAGCAGGTGGCAGTGTTTCCCGAAATGCTTCCTGAGGCCCGAGCGGCACAGGTGCTGCAGGCATCGCGGCTTACACTCCAGGGCGAAGAGGGACTCGTAGAAGACCTGGTGCGCCTGGAAAAACGGACACGGACACGTTCACGGTTTCATTTTTACATTTCGTTTGTTCGACAATGCAGCTTCCGACTGCGCTGTCGCTCGCGGTGGCAACCCCCCAAAGGTCAAAGGTCACCGTGCCCTCACCGCCAAAAACGCCCCATGTCAGCTACTCATTCTTTTCACTCCGCAGCCCATGATCTGAACTACACTGAGGCGTACGAGACTGACACTTCATTTGCTGGCAAATTTTGGGTGCCCAACTTGACCAAAAGCGGTCACTTGTGAACAATGTGACATCCTGCCAAGTGAGAAGCGTCTTTCCCCGGATGACGCCACGGCCAATCATGCGCCACCCTGTAGGACTTTTGGCCGCAGTTGGCGGGATGGCAGAGTTCGGATTCGATACCAGACGTGGGGCTCGTCCGTCTGCACGCTGTTCCAGTGTGCAATCAGGACGGGCCTTCCTTCAAGCCCCTTCCAGATGAGTTTTTATCGAAGTGCGATAAAGTCAGTCGTTACTTTAACGGAACTGTTAAAGCAAGCTAAAGGAAGCCACAAGAAATCACTATACAGGTAAGCAAGAATATTAGATCGTGATTAGTCCCTTCTCTGTCAGGTTTTAGTTGTGGAAAAACTGAGATGAATTTACATGGAGGAAAGCAATCTTTTATAGCTTTAATAGGGGGGCAGTGTAGAACAATGGTTAGGAAACTAGGCTTGCGACCCCAGTGTTGTTGGCTTGATTACAGTGGGTTAATTACTATCCCCTTCAGCAAGGTATTTAACCTGAATTGCTTCAGTAAATATGCAGCTCTGTATAAATGGATGGTATGAAAAGAAAAGAACAGAATCCATGTAAGTTGCTTTCGATAGCAGCATCTGTTAAATGCTTACTGTGTAAAATAAGAATACTGGTATTTTCTTTAGCTGTAGAGTTTAGTCGTTAGCTCAATGGGCTAATTGTTTCTTTTTGTGTGTTGTAGCCGGGAGAGGTTTGAAATCTGGAATGAACATTAGACAACCTGCTACGCAACCCCACTGCACACCTGCTACATTCATCAGTAACTTCCAGCAAAACAGGCAAGAAGATCCTGGTAAGTGTATTGTTTTTATTACACTGTTTCTTGCAATAGGATAGAACAGTTTCATGCTTTCAAAACGATGAATATCTCCCTGCCCACCAAACCAAAAACAAAATTTCAGACATCTTTTAAACGTGGAGCTCCGAAGAGCCATTGATGGCTGGCTTATTGCTTTGATGCTCAGTGGATGGCAAACCTTTCAGATGCACCACATATATAGATCCAGAGGTTGAAGTTAACTCGATACGGGAAAAATCCAGTTAAACTCAATATGGGCACTTTAACACTGCTGGAACAAAACACTTGCACCTTATACTATAACATCATAATAATACGAGATACCATAATGTACATATTCTCACTTCTCACAATATATGCAATATATTGTACGACTTGCAATATTGTGTACATTTTTCCTAGCATATACCAAGTGCAAAACTATACGATGTACTTACTTATTTATACTATGTCCTTTATATTCATCGTTTTTTCCCCCCAACTTTGTCTTGACTGTTACACAGAGAGAAACCGATTAACCAAGTTCCTAGTGTGCTTAAAAACATACTTGGCCAATAAAGATTCTGACGGGATTGCAGTGGCTTTGCCGACTACAGAACCAGACTTAATATGTGAGACACAAGAGGCTACATTCACAGAACAGAGCATGTGCAGGAAGTGCGGTGTGCAAAAGGAAAAGAAGAAGATGGAAACCCTCACATCCTAAAGCACTGGACACATTCAATTAAGCCCCCAGACAACACTGACATGAACTCGGCCTGTCCAGACGCTCGTCACAAAGTCAGACAGTTTCACTCGACAGACTCTACATGTCCACAAATGTTTCAGACAAAGTAATTAGATCTGGTGAATGTTCCCTGCAAGCCTCACTAATCCAGATTTTAAAAGGCGGTTATTTGATAACGACATAATTAACGACTGTTACGACCGCTGAGACTGAAATAGAAGGGAAGGGTCGGGAGGTGAGATCGCATTAGAACCGCGTCGGGGCGCGCCGCTGCCTTTCCGAGCCGATGCTTAACGTGTTAATCGCGAGGAGTTAAATCGTTAACGTCGCCGCAATCAAACTGGTCTGGCCGTCTGGGAAGTTTTTGGACTTTGATGCCCGAGCCCGACACGCGCGAGTCATGTGTGCTTTCGCTATGCCCTCTCTTCTGAGCTTTGCGTTGGCGTGTGACGCGGTGAGCACCCGTCCTTGCTGCCTGGCACTGTGGCGTTAGGGTGTTGTGTTGCAGTTTTATGGGGTCTCTGCAGAGCCAAGGTTCCTCCTCTTGTTTCCCACATGTGCTACGAAACGTTGTTATCGTTGCTTTGCTGTGTTGGCAAATTGTGATAATGTGTCTTTGCTATGTTGTTGAACTGTGTTAATGTGCATTTTCTATGTTTTTGGGACAATAATAAGGGGACTGCTGTTGATGGCACAATGTTGAGCAGTGCTTTTCTGCCTTGGCACGGTGCTGAGGTATTTTTGCAGTTTCTTCATAGTATTGAATCGTCTTTGCAGTGATTTGTCAGTTTTCAGGAATTTTTGTAGTTTTTTTCTTCTTATGTTTTAGTAAAGTGTTAAGTAGTTTTTTTTTGTTTCCTGGTACAGTTTTTAAAAATATTTTTTCTGCATTTTGTTAGTGTTAAAGCTCTGCCTAGTTTTACAGTGTTGTTATATTTTGTTCTTGTTTTGACGTAGTATTGAGGTGCTGTTTGTGTTTATATCTTGTACCTAGGAGCAAGGACGTTGATCTCATTTCAACTTTGGGGGTGGGGGGGCAACAAACAGGAAATTTGCTTCAGGATTTTCTTGTGGGGGGGGGAAACTAACAGTACTAACACATTCAATACATGATAATATTGGGGGATCATTTGATGTTTTCCCAAAATTGGGGGGTGGAGGGGGCCCCCTGTCCCCCCCAGATCTACGTCCATGCCTAAGAGGCACTGAGGAAGCGAGTGGGCGTAGCTTTTATTTGCAGGAGGCGGTGTCATTGTGTGTGTGCTTGGCTCACCTGCACGATCTCCTCCGGAATGGCGTCCAGCCACTTGTACGTGACGTAGACCTGTGTGTACGAGTTGAACAAGATCTCCACTGTTTTAGGAGCTGCAGCGCAGGCTGTCAAAACCTGAAATTAACATCAGGCATGAAATTCAATCCAATTTCAATCAAAGATGTAAATACCTGACAGGATCTTTGGTTAGGCAACATAATATGTACACAATGGGGTATTGAAAATATGGATGAAGGGCTTCGAGTGGTAGAAGACTACGATGCTGGTTAAAAACTTTCTAATATGAATACTTGGATTGCTTTATTGGTGTTGAGTACGTAGTGCCAAGCCCTTTTCAGAACAGGTGGCTACACTGTTGCTAGGGGCCGCATGGTGGGCCATACCTTCATTAGGGCCAGGGGCCACATTTTGATGGAGCCGTGGTTGAGCAGCATTTGGACCACGAGGTGAGGCTGCAGCGGGGCATTGAGGACGGCGTTCTGCAGTGCGCTGGAGAGCGGCGTCCCGCCGTTGTAGTCCAGAGAGTTGATGTCGGCGCAGTGCTCCAGCAGCAGCTCCACCAGGGGGCGCTGGACGTTGCGGGCAGCCCGGTGCAGGGGGGTGCGTCTCTCGCCGTCCGCCATGTTGACGTCGGCGCCGTACGCGAGCAGCATGCGGCACAACTGCAGGTAGCCGTCCTTGTCGCCCTCGTCGTTCTGGTCCGCGGGGCCCTGGGGGCCCTGGGCCCCTGCGCATGCTGCCCCGAGGGCGGTCTCCCCGGAAGCGTTGCGGGCGTTCAGCTCGGCCCCGTAGCGCAGGTAGAGCTGGGCGTGGTGACGCAGGCCGTATCGGGCCGCCACGTGCAGCGGGGTCTCCTCCTCGTCCTCGCTCGACACGTCCACCTTGGCGCCGTGACGCACCAGTGCCTTGGCACACCTGCAGCGGGAGAGAGAGACACGTTTGGGGGAGGGGGGGGGGGTGTCAGCACTAATCCAAACGACACCCCGCTCGGCCCAATACCTAGGTCCTATACAGTAAAATGTCCAGTCTTTATTCAACACAGTGCATATGTGTCTAAGAGGGACCACATGTACTCTGTAAGTGCTGATTTAACACTGGACATTTTACTGTATAGGACCCAAGTAACGTACTCTTCAGAAATAGAAAAATCAAAAACTATTGACGGCAGACCCCGCAGTACTTTTACATAAGTATGTTATGAACCAAAATGTGGAATTCTACGAAAAAAATTTGGGGGGGATTATTTGGATAAATGCATGTTCATTTGAAAATGTTCTGGAATGTCCATGAGTTTTATTGGTGTCTCAATGTTTGAAGAGAATAAAATATATTTGACCCAAGTCTGGTATTAAAAGTCACAGGTCCTTATGAAACTGAGTCTTTATGAGACGTGAGGCACAGTCTGAAGGGCGGTTGATGCTTCAGACGTACGCGGTTCTCCCTGTGCGGACGCCGGAACGGGGGTTCCAGCCCTGCTGTAGCACCGGCTCAGCTGTGGCCCCTTCTATATCTGTTAACCTCTCTGCTGTCTACCTGTCTGAATAAAGCATGAAGTAGGAAAAGAGGGTGGACTGGCCTGCTCTCCTTTTTGGGGGAAAAGAAACTAAGCTGGCTACTAATTCTCACTCAGAAACTACTTGTGCAATTGTCCCCAACCATCCTGGAGGGTCTGCTTGTTTCCGTTGTTCCTCAATGCTTAATTGATAAATTAAAGCATGTGATTATACATGGTTCTCACACTATGTGACTAAAACTCAATAATTTACTGATGAAATGTACTATTGCTTTTACGACACTGATAACTGAAAATGAAAGGGGTGCCTTTGAATGTATGTACATGATGTGGTTTACAATAAGACAGCTGTTTTTCATCAGGCAATCTTGTGAATTGAACGAGCCTCGCATGATGCCATCGCCAATTACTAAACAATTTGCATGTGGGAATAGTTTACTTTTAATTCAGTCAAGCTGCAATGTTTTGTTCGAATTACATCGGCCTCCATTCGCAAGTGCACATTTAGAACAGTTATGCGCACGGTACCGGCTCACATTACACAAAAACAATCTAGCATAGACTCTGTTGGACACATAGCTGGTGACGGTGGACATTGGTAAAATGCTTTTTAGGCATTTTGTTCATTTCAAATTCATGGTACAAATACACAAGAAATATGAGCAGGTCCAACCCCCAGACACCCTGGAATGAAGCTTGTATCTAAGACACATGCTGGACCGCATGCAGGTTTTTTAAAAAGTACGAGTAGATCACCATCCCTGACAGGTAATTCTATGTTCTTGTGTCATTTATGCCCTGTGGGATATAATCATTGCTTTAGACTAATGAAGGTAACACACTATTGAAAATATACTCTAAAATATGGTAGGAATTTTATATTAAGGTCACATTAATTAATGAACACATTCATTAACAATTAATTAATATATTATTTAAATGTTATTAACATTTAATTGCAGTGCCTGTCCTAAAGTAGACATCACCCCCTAACCACCTTTACAAATAGCCTCAGGACAGATAGGTCTACTGTAAAATATGTTAACAGGATAGGACAAACAGCTTATGCATATTCAGAAGCTATTCATGAATAGTGAGTGGTTTGCGCTTTAAAACAAGCACTGCAAACGGATTATGTTAATGACTATGAAATTATGATAATCATGTTTCATTAAAAGTTGATTAATGAGATCTAAGTATAAAGTATCAATTACCAAAAATATGACCCCCCATTGCAACTGTAGATTCTGATTATGGATGTTCACAATAAGCTGCTGTCTTGAAATGTGTCACCATATCTATATCACCATTGTTGCCGTTGCTGTCATGGTCATCACCATTATCATAAATAGCGCTTAAGGAGAGGGTTCAACCCCTCGTTTCACATGAAAGGGATGGATATTAGTTTCCTGTGTCCTGTGGTTGCGTATCGCTGCTCTGTGTTGATCCTGCAATGGCTCATACGTCGGTAGAATCTGGGGACGGGTGCTGTGAGAGCCGAACGCTTTGATTCCAGCGCCCGTCTGACTCACTCTTGCGCGTTCCGTTCTTCAGCTGCCTTTTATGGGAAATTAAACGGAGCTACGATAAATAGCATCACATCGGTGAGCCGTAATTAGGCCTGCCTCAACGGGTTGGGTCAACTCTCTTAATGAAGAGCGTAAAATGGAGAAAGAAGAAAAAAAACTACACGCTGGGTATTGGGGGAGCCTTGAACTTGTCGATGAGAGCGCCAATGACGCCGTTAACCTGCAGACAGACCGCTGTTTGAAAAAGCGGCCCGAGATCCCCCCCCCCGTGCCGCGAATCTAACATCATTAGAGCCGCATTTCGCTGCCTCGGCTTGTCGACGCGCTAATGAGCTCGGCCTCCTCATCCGTCACGTCGTGATCAGAGAGAGAATCCGGCCGCCCTCTTCCACCGACGTGCAACTGCACATCGGGGTGTCTGAGAGAATTGGACGTTTTGCCGTGAAACAAAGATCACAGCGCGGTTTTGCCAGCCAATCTCTTCCGTTCGGCAGCGTGCTTTCCCTCTCACATCGCTTCCCCCTGTCTGCATGTGAGGAATATTTCATTAGCCGAGCAAATTAAATGATTTGATGCAATTACGTGACCTTTGACCACCTCTTGTTTACCCTTTGTCTTTTGGCTGCTCCAAATCCCACAGGCCCATATCATTTCTCAAGTGCAGGCACTCAAGCTGCTTAAGGTTAACGCATGCGTATCTCTGTGTCGCGCCTGGTAAAGCTCGCCGCTGCAATTTTATAGATACCGCCATCCTTTATTCACAGTTTGATTCGGGTGACTGTCCAACTTGCTGAATGATGATTATCTGGCAAAGCCGAAAGCAATACACTTTTCCCAAACGTTCCAGAAGATCATTTCAGGAACAAGATGTCTTCTCACAATGTAATGTTATGGGTGCATTGGTTCAAAAAGATATTTTTTAAAAAGCTCCACATACAGACAGAAAGTACATAAGCCAGGAGTATAAGTATATTGTGACATTGTGCAAAGTGCACTGGTGCTGAAAGTGTGAAATATGAATGTTTCCGTGCAACATTTCAGCATTATGCACTGAAACCCTTTCCATGTTTTCAGCTTATCCCCTTTAATTAAGCTTACCTTCAACCGAAAACTGCATGCAAGGGGAAGGGGAACACATTTCAACTGTCAAAGACCGCGCACTCTTTTGAAAGGGTGACAGTTTGAACCGTTTCAGAACTGTGAAAATGCCGTCCAAGCAGTCATATCGGAAAATAAGCAGGCTATAAAGAGCATGATGATTGGGCACGTCGGGGGGGGGGGGGGGGGGGGGGGGTCAGGGGGATGGGGGATGGGGGCAATTGGTTTGAGACTGAATGAGATGCCAGGTTCCTGAATGGAGGTGACTACTGAATGAGATGACTGAACTTATTGAATGAGATGCTGGGTATAAGAGCGAACGTACTGAATGAGATGTTGGGTATAAGAGCGAACATACTGAATGAGATGCTGGGTATAAGAGCGAACGTACTGAATGAGATGCTGGGTATAAGAGCGAACGTACTGAATGAGATGCTGGGTATAAGAGCGAACGTACTGAATGAGATGCTGGGTATAAGAGCGAACATACTGAATGAGATGCTGGGTATAAGAGCGAACATACTGAATGAGATGCTGGGTATAAGAGCGAACGTACTGAATGAGATGTTGGGTATAAGAGCGAACATACTGAATGAGATGCTGGGTATAAGAGCGAACATACTGAATGAGATGCTGGGTATAAGAGCGAACGTACTGAATGAGATGTTGGGTATAAGAGCGAACATACTGAATGAGATGTTGGGTATAAGAGCGAACATACTGAATGAGAGATTGGGTATAAGAGCGAACGTAGATAGATGCAGTGAAGGGGGTGTCGGGTGAGAGAGGAACGTGGGCGAGGCTGGTGAGGGGGGGGGGGACTGACCGGAGGGACTGGGGCGTCCTGCAGAGATGGAGGGGCGTGTAGCCATCCTCGCTCAGCAGGGAGGGGCTGGCCCCGTGCTCTAGGAGCAGCTCTGCGCTGTCTGTGTTGCTGTTCTCGCAGGCCTCGTGCAGGGCGCTCTTGCCCCCTGCAGTCAGGTTGGGCCGTGCGCCGTGCTCCAGCAGGTAGCGCAGGCACTCTGTGTAGCCCTGGGCCGCCGCAATGCACAGGGGACTGGTCAGCTCCCGTTTGTACTCCAATGACCACAGACCTGCAACCACAGGGAGGGAGGCGCAGTGTCAGAACTACATTTCCCAGCATCCACAGAGCTTTTTAATCATTGGCACCAGGGGGATTTTAGCCTGCATTCCTAATACAATATTACAAATGATATCTCCTGTGTGACAGAAGAATTGCTTTCAAAATAATAACAGCATAGCATTGCACCACGCCACAGGGACATTCCAGAGAGTTCTTCAGATGTCACGTTTGCATTCAACAGAACACACACACCAGGTAATAAACCAGAGGACAGGTGTCTGCCATGAGCACTTACATAACCCTTCAATGAATTTAATCAAAATTATTTCCCAGGAAGAAGGCAAAGGGGGAGCAAGTGAAGTTAATGGTGGAACCTCCTCCCCAGCTCTCCGAGTTCTGGCATTACCTGAGGGCCCAAAGTTTCCCATTGTTCTGGAGTGCCACTCCAGCTCCTCGTGGCCAATGTCGTACAGCACGTCCACGTCCACGTAGCTCCTCTTTAGGAGCGACCTCAGTGCCTTGCTGTCCCCCGTCAGGACGGCCCAGTAGAGCCTCACGGCCCTGACATCCCTCGTCCTCCCCCACCACCTTCCCCCTCCCTCGGCCGCCTCCTCTTCCAGCCGCCGCCCCCGCTCCGCCCCGTGGACGCGCTCCTCCGGTCGGCCCCGGCAGTCGTCTAGCCTCACGGTGGAGGACAGGTCCTCCAAGCGCATGGTCCTGAGCATGGCCTGCCTATCCCTGCACCGCCGATCCATCCACGGGACGACAGGCGTGTGAGTATCCTCCCTCCGTGTGGAATGCGGTTATATAGGCCCCTGTTTGAATTCCCACCGCCCCCCAAAAAATCAAACCCTCTTGGCTCATTGTTTGTCTATTAATAACTCATCGTTCTCCGTGTTTTATATATAGCCTTTGTTTGTTGGGCTGGCTTTGAACTGTATTTGAGGTGTGGGGTTGATCTCTTGGGTCATGCCAGTATGTGGGTGTTGATAGCCGATTTGGTGCTGTAGTGCGGTGGTGGGGGGTGGGTTGGGGATAGTGGGCTTTGTGGTAGGAATGCTGGCCGGAGCTGGTGGGTGCTTAATATCAGCTGCCTGCGTTACATTATTTACTCACTTGGCACATTTCCCTGCTCTGAGCGACTTGCATAGCCTGCATTTTTACACGTTATCCCCGAGCACAGCTGGACATCTACTGAATTCAGGTTAAGTACCTGGCTCTAGGGCACATCTAACCCACCTTGTGATTCAAACCTGCAGGCTTTTTTTATTGACCGAACACCCCATCCCTCCACCGCCCAGGTTGGTCGCTTCTATTGTTGAGACCTGACCCAAGAGGCTAATCTGGCATGACTTTTAGAGCATGGTGGGAAGGGCAGCCAATCAGGGGAGAGAATCAGGGGAGAGAACAGGTGGCCAACCGGGGACGAGATGGAAGCCAATGATTGTAAGTCAAACAGCGGTCCTGAATTCCTCATGGTCGCTCCACCCTCCACCCTCCCTCCGCCTCAGTAACCCTGTTATCCTGCTATGTGCATAATTCACTTTCCAAGAAGTTCAGAGGGTGACCTAATTGAATATTTTCCATAGTTTCCTGTCCAGCACAGGCCTGGTCGTATTTTAAGCCTCTTTGGTTGTTATTGTCAAAACAACACTGCACTATCCCAAGCCAGCTTTTTCAGTCTCTGACCTTTACAAGATTTTCTTAATTTTGTATCAATTGCTAGCAATGGGCTAAAACTGCAGCTCCTCATTATTTTTCATGGTTAATGGCTTGATTTAATTCAGGGTTCATAACAGTTGGATTACTCGGTTCAAGTGCATGAACTTCTTTTGACTACACTATTATAGCTGAAGGACGTATTCTGTGCCACCTATAATTCCTAAGAGTTCTCTGTGAGCTGCAGCGAACCATGTGATTGGCCAACCGGAGCTACTTCTGTAATGACAAAATAATGCTTGGCTTGGCTTGGCTATTGTTCGCAACTGCGCCAAATAAAAAAAGAGTAAACAAACCCCTGGAAAGACGGAAATAAAGTTCTGAAGCCAGGTCGAATGGGGAGAGAAAAAGCGCATCCCGCCATGGCGCTAATCCTGGATTAGCACACAGTGTGGCTCTCCCTGAGGGCTTTGTTCAGATCAGGTCTGTGCACAGATGTTTTTAACCAATCAGCACCATTGGCAGCTTCTCATGGTGGGTGGAGTCAGGCTCTCCAGAACGGTCAGATAGGTCTGGTGTACATGGTGCTGGGTAAAATATTTACAAAGCGATGGGTCCCAGGAGACGATGGGCTGCAAGCCATGTGCCAGTCCACTGGAGCGGATTCCAGAGGCTGGGAAAGAAGCATCCGGCAACTGTTCCACATTCTTTAATGCCCGAGAGCTTCGATAAATGCGCTTTGTGTTGTACACCACATAGAATGAAAATAAGGTTCCTGTTATGTAAGGGACACACAGCACATACGCACATGAAGGACACAGTTAAATTCATGCGTAAATAAATCTCGTCACAACCTGAGCAGTACCGAGCCACGCGTGGCTTGATTTTCACTGGCACGGTTGCATGGTAACATCTATACACAGATCTGGGTTGATTAAAATAGGCAAATTAAAAATGATCCAACCCAAGACCCAGAGAATTAGAGGTGTTATGGAACCAAAACACCCCCCCACCACCCCCCGGGTTACGCCACGTCGCGCGCACAAAAACCATACCCCACTTCTGGGAGGTCCACTTGAGCTCGTCGCTCTGGAACTCCAGCACCCTGTTGAGTGTGTCGTAGTCGGAAAAACCCTCCTGCAGGTCCTTCCAGTGCTGGTTCAGGAGGGCGTCCAGCGTGGGTGGGCAGGGGAAGGCCATGCCGGGCTGCCTGAGGCTGTTCCTGCGTGAGCTGTTCTTCTCCCGGGGCTCTGCGCTGTTCTGGGTGGAGCCGCGCCTGCCCACGCCCCCGCCGTCTTCGTCCCTGGCGCTCAGAGGGCCAGGGGGGCAGAGGACGAACGTGCTGCCCCGTCGCGAAAGCATCACTGGAATGGTTTACCCGTGAGGAGCGGCGGCGGACCTGGCGGCTGGGGGGAATGGCCTTTGCTCCAGGTGCCGTTTGGTTCTTACCTGCCCCACTGCTCACAACAGGGGTTATTTATGCCCTCTGTTTGTCTGTTGTCTGATTTATTTATAGTTGGGGTGGGTGGAATGTCAGCTGGACCCCCCTACTTAAAATCACAAGACCAGTTAACTCAACTGGAGAGAACTGACATGCATGCATGCTAAAAAATACACGAAAATGTATTGTCACAAAATACAAACTATCTCCAAAATGAATGTATACATTCTGTACTTTGCCTTTTTTTATAATATGTAACTGTAATCAAACTGGACAAGATTTAAACCAGATAAAATATATATATATATGAGAATATTACATATGAAATATGTACGTGAAAACACGTATTTCAAATGCGTGTATTTGAAAAACTTCCCATCCCTAAGAGTGGAGTGGGTCTGGGTGTGGAAAGGGCAAGTAGGTCAGGGTTTGTAAACAGGCAAAGCGCAAGCCTGCCTAAAATACATTCCCTGTGATGTCACCACCGTAGGCCTGTTATATTGGGCAGACATGAGAACAACAATGGGCGGCAGCTCATTTGAGTAATGTGACTGATCATGCGGCAGCTCCGCTATCCCCGTTGACATCCCAAATGGTGCTTAACATTCCCATGTCTCCACTTACAGGGGCGATACATATGTGTCATTAGATGGTACAGCTGGGCCGATGAGGTCAATGAGGTCAAGAAAAGCCAAGAGGATCTAGAACTTCAACTGTACAGAAAGATAAGAATGATCTAGAACTTCCACTGTAGAGAAAGATCAGAATGATCTAGAATTTTCACTGTAGAGAAAGATCAGAATGATCTAGAACGTCCACTGTACATAAAAGCCAAAAGGATCTAGAACTTCCACTGTACAGAAAAGCCAAAAGGATCTAGAACTTCCACTGTACAGAAAAGCCAAAAGGATCTAGAACGTCCACTGTACAGAAAAGCCAAAAGGATCTAGAACTTTCACTGTACAGAAAAGCCAAAAGGATCTAGAACGTCCACTGTACAGTAAAGCCAAAAGGACCTCGAAATTCCACTGTACAGAATTTTTACAAATATTGGTTCATATTATAATACATTTTTGTTCGTAACACGTTCAGTGGCAAGTATTTGAAATATGCACTTGACCTAGGTCTGCTGAAGACCCAGGGCCTTGCTAAGGGAAACAGTCACACACTTGTCTCGCTATTTAATGGTGACTACGCCTTCTGTAGCTAGCTCTCTCTCTCTCTCTCTCTCTCTCTCTCTCTCTCTCTCTCTCTCACATGCACACACACACACACACCTTACCCATTATCACACACTTTTTACCAATTACCCATAGTAATACACAGCCCTGTGTAATAATACACTACAGGGGCCTTTCTTTCCCTTTCCTTCTGCCTCTCCTTGTCCTGCTTTACTCAGGCAGCACAGCTGCACTCTGCTGTTAAGCCTGTGAATGTAAATGTGACATGAGTGCCAGTGTTGGCATGTGTAGTCGAGAAGGTGAAAGGAGACACTTTTTAACACTATATACAGTATATGTAAGATATAAACCACGACATGCCGTCTATTTACAAGAATATACGGCATGACAGGGGTCAGCCGAGGGCCATTAACCACCCTGGAGTGCCATATATTCTATATATATACACTGGCATGGAGTGGTTTATATCTCTTCTGCCATGGTTACCAACAATGATTATATATAAACATCGAACAAAAAGTTTGGAAATTTGTGTTTGGTAGATTATTTCTCTGTTGTAACAATGCTTCTTGGCAATACATTTTATACCGTTGGAAAGCCTGTTTATTTCCCTTTTAAATGGTGCCCCATTTGTAAGGAACATGCATTTGTGGGATGATTGTGGTGTTACTCTATCGGTGCAGCAATCAGCATAGCGTTCTCCCCATCTTCTCCACACTTTGACCCTACGATCCAACTTCCGTAGGCAGAATCTGGAATCTGGGCGCAACCCACATACTCAGCTGTGCTGCTCATCCCACAAATGCATGTTCCTTACAAATGGGGCACCATTTAAAAGGGAAATAAACAGGCTTTCCAACGGTATAAAATGTATTGCCAAGAAGCATTGTTACAACAGAGAAATAATCTACCAAACACAAATTTCCGAACTTTTTGTTCGATGTTTAGTTACATTGATTGACTTTTATCGACGTAATCAGCTGAAATTGAAATATCATTCCGCAGCCATTTTGACATGTTTTTGCATCAAGCAGAACTCTGGTTGGTAGTTCTATTTTGAACTGAACACATCTCGTTACTAGTGTCGTTAGTTCTGAAAACAATCGATTCTATAAAAAGTAAAAAATTGTTTATTTGGTTATTTTTGTCATTAGGTTATTTAAGAAAATTGTATGAAACAAAACTCAATCAGATTTAACGTTACCTGGCTCCCTCTCTCTGTCTTGCTTTTTAAAAATGGTTTGGTCACACAGACAAGAGATATTCATATTCCCATCCATAGGCATAGGGATATTCATATTCCCATCCATAGGCATAGGGATATTCATATTCCCATCCATAGGCATAGGGATATTCATATTCCCATCCATAGGCATAGGGATATTCATATTCCCATCCATAGGCATAGGGATATTCATATTCCCATCCATAGGCATAGGGATATTCATATTCCCATCCATAGGGAAATTAATATTCCCATCCATAGGCATAGGGATATTCATATTCCCATCCATAGGCATAGGGATATTCATATTTCCATTCACAGGCTTAGGGATATTCATATTCCCATCCATAGGCATAGGGATATTTATATTCCCATCCATAGGCATAGGGATATTCATATTCCGATCCATAGGCATAGGGATATTCATATTCCCATCCATAGGCATAGGGATATTCATATTCCCATCCATAGGCATAGGGATATTCATATTCCCATCCATAGGCATAGGGATATTCATATTTCCATTCACAGGCATAGGGATATTTATATTCCCATCTATAGACATAGAGTCCAACTTTTTGAGTCACCAGATGTAGGCAATGACAGTTTTTTGGTGTTCATGAAGACCCATTATACCATCTCCTGAGGGAAGTTTGCTATGTGCGTTTAAAAAAAAGATCATTACCAATTAGCTGCGGTGGCCATTATTGCACTTGCCATTCTAACAAAAGTTCTAGTTCCTGATCTTGTGAGAAGTCTTCTTTCTCACATGTACAGGTGCAGCTCCAAAAATTTGAATATCGTGAAAAAGTTCAATATTTTTTGTCACTCATTTCAGAAAGTGAAACTCATATATTATATAGATTCATTACACATAGAGTGAAATATTTCAAGCCTTTATTTCTTGTAATTTTGATGATTATGGCTTACAGCTACTGAAAACCCAAATTCAGTGTCTCCGAAAATTAGAATATTGTGAAAAAGTTCAATATTGGAAACTCATGGTGTCACACTCTAATCAGCTAATTAACTCAAAACACCTGCAAAGGTTTCCTGAGCCTTTAAATGGTCTCTCAGTCTGGTTCAGTAGGCTACACAATCATGGGGAAGACTGCTGAATTGACAGATGTCCAGAAGACAGTCATTGACACCCTCCACAAGGAGGGTAAGCCACAAAAGGTCATTGCTAAAGAAGCTGGTTGTTCACAGAGTGCTGTATCCAAGCATATTCATAGAAAGTTGAGTGGAAGGAAAAAGTGTGGTAGGAAAAGATACACAAGCAACAGGGATAACCGCAGCCTTGAGAGGATTGTCAAGCAAAATCCATTCAAGAATTTGGGGGAGCTTCACAAGGAGTGGACTGAGGCTGGAGTCAGTGCATCAAGAGCCACCACGCACAGACGAATCCAGGACATGGGCTACAAATGTCGCATTCCTCGTGTCAAGCCACTCCTGAACCAGAGACAACGTCAGAAGCGTCTTACCTGGGCTAAGGAGAAAAAGAACTGGACTGTTGCTCAGTGGTCCAAAGTCCTCTTTTCAGATGAAAGTAAATTTTGCATTTAATTTGGAAATCAAGGTCCCAGAGTCCGCAGGAAGAGTGGAGAGGCACAGAATCCACGTTGCTTGAAGTCCAGTGTGAAGTTTCCACAGTCAGTGATGATTTGGGGTGCTATGTCATCTGTTGGTGTTGGTCCACTGTGTTTTCTGAAGTCCACAGTCAACGCAGCCATCTACCAGGAAATTTTAGAGCACTTCATGCTTCCTTCTGCTGACAAGCTTTTTGGAGATGCTGATTTCATTTTCCAGCAGGACTTGGCACCTGCCCACACTGCCAAAAGTACCAAAAGCTGGTTCAATGACCATGGTATTACTGTCCTTGATTGGCCAGCAAACTCGCCTGACCTGAACCTTGTCAAGAGGAAGATGAAAGACACCAGACCCAACAATGCAGACGACCTGAAGGCCGCTATCAAAGCAACCTGGGCTTCCATTACACCTCAGCAGTGCCACAGGCTGATCGCCTCCATGCCACGCCGCATTGATGCAGTAATTCATGCAAAAGGAGCTCCAACCAAGTATTGAGTGCATAGAAATGAACATACTTTTCAGAAGGCTGACATTTCTGTTTAAAATATCCTTTTTTATTGATCTTATGTAATATTCTAATTTTCTGAGACACTGAATTTGGGTTTTCATTAGCTGTAAGCCATAATCATCAAAATTACAAGAAATAAAGGCTTGAAATATTTCACTCTATGTGTAATGAATCTATATAATATATGAGTTTCACTTTCTGACATGAGTGACAAAAAAATATTGAACTTTTTCACGATATTCTAATTTTTTGAGCTGCACCTGTATATTAAAACTAGAGGTATAAAGATATCTATATTCACTCACACCCCAGACAGGAATATGAAATGAACAATTTAGGGCCTGATTTACTAAGACCTTTTTGCGTGTGCAAAACCTTTTAGTGCACGCAAAACCAATAACATGACAAGTGATTGGTCATGGTATTTGTTTTGTACCAATCATTGGTTGTGTTATTAGTTTTGCGTGTGCTAAAAGTTTTTACCCCCGCTAAAGGTCTTAGTAAATCAGGCCCTTAATGTATGGTTTTTAGGCTTCCCTTTGTGGCAATATTGCTGTATTCATCACCTAATTTTTTTAAAACTTATTTTTGTTAAAAACCTATTAATCCAATAATGTCTTGATGAAATCTTGTTGGTTTAGTCACTTATACCGATATGGATTGTAAAATACACAAAAAAACATGGGTTCTGATAAAAATTCCCATAAAATTCCCAAATTCCCATAAATCTCAACTCTACCTCTGTGTCAACAGCATCCTTTTTGCTTTCTTCTAAATGTCTGACCCCTTAGTTACAAATGCTTCTTTTTTTCCCCTCACGCCTGTAATTCACCATCAATTCACAATCCAGCTCCTCGTTGAAGAACACCTGTGTGCATGTGTTCTGTGTCATTCAGTTTCCTAGGCCAAAGAAAATTCTTTAATCTCCCCCCTCAGGCCAAGTTGTGTGAAAGAGGTCCAGGAGGGCCAGGACTTACTTTCAATAAGTTGCCATTTTAGACCTTGGGAGCAAGGTGGGTGGACTCTTTAGCCAATCAATGACCGACATTAATTGCTTCAGTGCTGAAATACACCAAACCAGCAGAGGCTGTTGGCCTCAAAGACCTGCCAGTGTACTGTACCATAGTCACATTCATTCAGATTGCTTGGAATCGACAACAGTCATACGGTACGTCAATTATGAGCAAGAACTGTATGGTGTCGACCTCTCTTTTTGGGACTGATGCCATCTAGACGAGAAGCAATACTTGGAACAATATTCATAGTTTACCAACTTTGACTTCCATAATGGGCGGAGCTATCCAATCAGCAAAACGAGCGTCCGCAATCTGACAATCCAACGCGCAGTGCGATAGGTCCAGCTTGGAAAAAAAGCTACCAAATGAATAGGATCAAAAATATTCAAGTGTGTGACAAGATGCGTAAAGAATAAAAACCATGTAATGTCCACTTCTGTCAGATTCATGGGCAGTGAACTTTGGTGATCATTCAGAAAACAGCAGAAATTAGTTGAGGCTCTGTGTGAATTTAATATGCAACCTCAGATCTCCCATTAAAAACCAATCATGCAGACGGCTGGTGGGAGAGGCTGGGCAACTATATTCAATCACCTCCTGTCAATTTCATTTGTAGGCATATCGGATTAAATATCGATTCCACACGGATCTATATTAGCATTTCATCTAGAATACAGGGGACACTGTATTGCTTTAGTCTGTTCAAGCCCAACTTGCATTACCTGTCATTAGGTTTGTATGTCCATGCGACTCTCTTTTCAGTAACAACTATACACATTTTAGGATGAGCAATTTGCTCCATTGCACACAGTGAGCGCTTTGACCAAACTGTGAGAGGCCACACCCCTGTGCTGGAGCCAATCAGGCAGGGACTTGACGACTACACGGTCCACGTTCACCCTGCTAGAAATGACACACCAGCTGAACGCTGCTGCAGGGCTCAGTCCCCGCTGACTTGCCCATCTGTTTCTCCCATCTGCTTTACTCCTGTCTCAATTCTAACCCTCAAATGAGGCTTTCCGTTCAGCCGGCGTTCAGCAGTGGAGCCAATGAGGGATCGAGCAGCTCATGAGAAAAATCGTGATCGCCGCAAATCGCCTGAGGAACTCACCCATCAGCACGGCTGGAGGAAGCTGAACCGAAGGCTCTTTCATCCAGTCGTCATTGGATAGCTCGACCGTGGCGTCGGGGTTCCCGCCCTTCGCCACATTGGTCCTGAGGAGCGTCTCCACTTTAGGGTGGTCTCCCGTGGCCAGTACCCCTTTCAGCTGCCTGACAAAATCCGAGCCCACCGGGTGATCGGGCGTGAGGTCAGCGCTCATTCTGGAGTGACCCGGGTGTCCCGTGATGCCGCTTGACGGGGCAGATTTACGGTCTGCAAATTGGGGGTTTTCAAACCAGTACAGGCAAACCTTGTGATGAAAACTTCCCCCAGGAGCTCGTGCACAGTGTTTTCCTACCCTCTATTTGACTAAAGATAGAACGGTCTGGGCCTGAGACAGATCGTGTTACTCAGCAACACTGAGCCAAAATGGATGGCAGATCTGTAATCATGCATTATACCGGCCCACCAACTGCCTGGAACAGCCTCAAATTTGGGAGACCAGCAGAGCTAAGCAGAAAACACTATTCTAAAAAAGTTTGTAGTCCTCGATTTTGAATGCAGACATGTTCCTGGATTTTGTTGATATACTGTATAAGGAGAACATACTTTTAAAGAGAACACATGTCCCCATATTGTTTTGGTGATGTAAAATGGCATCAGCGAATTATAAATCTACAGTGAAGGATTTCTGATTTCAAATACAAAAATCCATCACTTTCTATTAATGCAATAAAATTTCTGGTAATTACCTATTCCCATCAGGCTACGAAGCAAAGCCCCACATGCATTTATTGTTAGTTAAACTGCTGAATACACATTTATGACCTTCTGACAGTTCATGTGAATATAGCCGTCACCGATTTGTGGAAGCCTATCACTTCTAATTTTAAAGTTGAATGTCAATGTAAAATTACACTCAGGAACCCAACTAAAGATCTTCAGACAGGCTGAAAAAGTCACTCTCAGAAACTTTTCTCTCTTGACCACAGCAAATCTGTCCTCAGCTGACAAACAACCCAGCTGTTCCTTTGACACGGGTAATGACCAAAGCAGGCCTGCCGGTCTCCCGGTTCTTCCAACGCAACAGCCTAATGACCTGGGTTTGTCCCCAAGGGATTCCTGGGCGGCGTAGGAAGAAAGGGAACAAGCTATGTGGGCAATTACCAGAACTTCTGGTTTGGGGAGCCGTTAAAAAAAAAAAACACAGCCGAGTTAACCCTGACCCACCCCTTGCTCATGAGTGCAGCCGGGCCTGTGATTTACACATTCCCCGCTGGAGTGTTTGACCTTCAGCGCCTGGTCACCAATTAGCCCCGTCCCACACAGCATAGTTGAGGGGGGAGAACATCTGCACTTTAATGGGGCCTTCACCTGGTTCCACGCTCCTCCCCTCCAATAACTGTCAGACCCGTCCTGCTCGCTGTGGGATCTCAGTCCAATCAACGGCATAAAAAAAATAACATTCTAAAGAGGTTACCAAACATTAATAATATTAATAATTAATAATAAATGGTTTTTGTTATTGCCTTACATGAAGGTATTTTTCTCGTTTTGCAAAACGGAGTTTAACTGTTAGAGGAAGTGGCCTGCAGCTCTAAGTAATATTTTGGGAACTGGGCTCGTAACTCCAAGGTTGTATGTTCGAATCCCAGATGGGACACTTCCGTTGCAGTGTCTAAATTGCTTTAGTACATACAGTATGCAGCTGTATAAATGGATCGCATTTAAAAAGAAGAGTGTTTGCTAAATGCCTAAAATATGAATGCTGTCAATTAGCTCCTGTGTTAAATCAACACGCAATACTCATACACCAGCTCCCTTTTCACAGCGTAATCATATTTACCTGTAATTCCAGTGTCAACGGAAGCAAAGTTTGATGTAAGGCCTAAGTAAACCCTATAACACAGCCCTAATGTAGCCCTCTACACTGACTGTGTCAGAATGGAATCATTGCAAATATCCTATTTTGAAAGTAGAATCAATGGTAAAAAGACAATTCTTTACTGAATCAACATGCCTAGGGAAATAATTATGGTAGATGAGGGTACATGAGGGTAACATGGTAAATATCTTGTCTGGGAACCATGGTTACTTGTACAATCCTTCTAAATAAGTGTTGGATTATCATTGAAGATTTGCCTTTTAGAAACATAATCATGATACTAGGCTTTGTGAAAACAGAATCATGGTGAATCAGTGTAAAACATGGTAAATATAATAAATCTCAATGCCACATCACCATCTACCATCAGGACTTGATGGTACTACCCACCGTACCAGTTACCATCATAGTTTGAATGTAACCATGTTACTACATACGTATATGATTTGTTTAACAGTTTTTCATATCTTAACTATGACCTGCATGTATTAATCAAAATGTTATCACTTCACAGGAAGAAGAAAACTGATGGAAGAACATCTCTCCTTTCACGTAAGCATTCTGAAGCGTTTTTCTCTGTGCTATAAATTGGCCATTTACACATTTGTCATCATCATAAAGGAATATGAATGTGCTGTCACCCTTGCATGAATTGCAACAGCTAACGGCTAATTAACCAGCTTTAGCGTTTATGCGAGGGCTAAAGAGAGACTCACTGTGACTGTTATATCTCATCCCACATTGTATTCGTGTCTCCAGATCAAAGTCCGCGTGCAACCCTTCCATTTGTGATGGGCGCAATCGCATCGCGCAGATCACGCCGTTGGGACGGTCCCGTGCGTTGGTCCAAAGGAGGATACAAATCAGCAAGTAATTTAAAAAAACTTCACTTCGGCTTCAAAACTTCAACTTCAAAACTACAAACGTCACGTGGGGATAACAAAGTTTGCTAAAGAAGGCAAAAGCAGTACAGCTTACATCAGGGGTTCTCAAGTTCGGTCCTGGGGCCCCCTGTGTATTCAATCCACAATTGCAATCCCAGAATTTTAACAAATTTAACATTTTTTCTTAACTGCTGTGCTGCATGTTTGAGGGATTATTTATCTTCTTTAACCACATTATGTCAGAAATAGCTATGCATGCCATGGAGAACAAATGTTCACATTTCGCTATATTGTAAACAATTTCATTAAAAGAGGTAACATAAATTATTTAACTGATGAATCAATAGTCTCCTAATTGGGTCATTGAACACATGTTTAAGTTATTTCTAAAAGATTTCCCGTAAATCTATTAACACAATGCAGGTTTGGCTTGTTATCATTTTCGTTGTTTTTGAATTGTTCATTATCAACCAAATGGTTCGTTTTAGTGGCCATGTGCCCACTAATTACAAGCCTATTGATTCACCCTTATCAGTTTTGTTTTCTCTTTTAATGAAATTGTTTGCAATACAGCACAACAAGCCAAATGCGCACTTGGACATTTATTCTACATGGCATGCATAGTTATGTTCTGACATAATTTGACTTAAGAGGGTGAATAATCCCTCAAAACATGAAAAGCAAAATTAAGAAAAATTAACAGCCTTTTTAAAATTCTGGGATTGCAATTGTGGTTGGGGCCCCAGGACCAAACTTGAGAACCTTGAGGCTCACATGGGATAGGCAACTATGAGATGATGCTACCTTCCTATCATCGCAAGGCATGTACTCATCGTTACACTTTCCATGTGTTTACTGATAACACATGTAACACAAATTACAAAAAAAGAAAAAGATAGAAGGATAGTATCCTAGAAGTGCTCTCACAAGTCAGCAAGTAATATAATTATCACACTTACAATTAATGTTGTCCAGTTGTCATGGGTGTTTTCAATTAGTGGCAGTAGCTAGCCAGTATACATACAGTATACATACAGAATTGCGACGGTGGGACTGTTCTTTTTCAAAGCTTCTCCTTGCTCTGCTTCAGCCTGTGGCCAGCCACTTCCCGCTGTGTGAAGCTGGGGTTCACCAAATATGCTCCCTTCACCCCTGTGAGGGCGCATATCTGAGTCAACTACGTCAAAAAGTTTTTGAGTGGGCGACTGTTTCTCCCAAATGTCGGCACTTATCCCTGGATGATACTCTTATTTCAGGGGTTTTGTTAAGGGGATTCAGAACTCATCTGACAATTTCAGGAAGTAAAAGCTAAAAATTTTAGTACAAGACATAGAGCGTATATGCATATCTATGGTACAAGAGCGGGACATATTACAAACTACCTCCTCGCTAGTTTGGAAAATGTTTTGCAAGATTTTTTTTGGCACACTGCTTGCAAAGTAAGGGGTGAGGGCACATAGTAAACAGGGGTCTGACTGGACAGGAGGCAGGGAACAGGGATCATATTCGGTCATGGCCATAGTGTACAGTATGCATTCAACATGTATCTATTGTTGTTTCTTTTAAAAAAAAGAGGAAAAAATAGGAGTGCAGGACACAAAGACTTTGTGGTGAGTGACAAACTGCAGGTTTTTTTCCATAATATATCAACCCCCCCCTCCCATACACACACACACACACACACACAGACAGGCAGACAGATATGCACCCCTCATTTGTTCCAGCACCTGTTGCTGTCCGTCTCCCCTGTGTCATTACGGGATTCTCCCACACTGTCCTCCCTACATCCCACCCATGAGTCTTGAGCTGTCACCCTTGGGCCAGTATCTGACATCTGGCCGGGATGGGGGAAAAAACACTGAAATCTGTCTGGTTACAAAATGCTAAATACCTCCCAAAATAAATCTATCCATACAAAAAAGGAGGAACCCATATTACATTTGAAACACATACATGCAAATATATATTTTGGTAACACTTCACAATAAGGGTACAATAATTATCATTAATTAATACTGTAGTAAACATTAATTAACAGTTAAGTAATGTGTTTATTAAGGTTTATTAGCATTAACAAAGATCAACAAATTTGAAACAAAATAGTTGCTATATTGCTTTCAGGATATTGGTTTATACGTTGTGTACATTTGGCCAGCATACACCATCACTTCTGAATATTTCTAAAAATAGAAGTTTCTTTGTCACCCATCTAGAGGAAGTCAACTGCGGTCAAGAGTTTAAGTCGTTCAGTTGACTCATTTCTGGATTTGAATTTGGCACCGGGCCCATAAACAGGTTTGTGTGCTGTACGGATTCTGTGATGTCGGAATCTTTCAGAGGTACAAAGGCTTATTTCAGAACTATCGCTCAGTCAGGGAAACCAGGTGTCTCAGGACAGCTGGCTGAGGGCTGTGTGGTTTCAGGATAAAGTACTCGTATTCTCATATTATCCATGTGTGTGGCCATGCTGTACTTTCCTGTGGGAGACTGTGTTTACCGTTGAAGTATTTACTGTTGGAAAATAACTTCTCAGCCAGACCGCGCTTGAATTCTTGGTAAAACTGTGATATGTTTTTTTAAGGTGACTGCACTGGGATATATTGAGTGGGTCAGTGTTGCACTGTGGAATAGCTCTGTGCTCTGTGTGAGACACTGCTTAGCTCTGGCCTTTGCAGTTCCCCTACCTGCCAGTAGGTGGCAGTGGTTGGCACTGCAACCACAGGCCCTGCCAGCGTTGATGGCGCGAGCACAGCGTCCCTTGGAGGGCAGATTGATGTCTGATGGGGCTTCCCTTTCCAGAGGCAAGGTGGGTAGGAACAGGCAGGAATTAAATTGGCAAAGGGAATGGGATCTGGTGCCCTGTCCCAGAATTCCATCCCATTTACAGAGAGCAAACAGCCAGGGACCACGGAAAAACGTGAACCTCACTCCCTTCAGGCAGTACCCAGAGTTTGGCATCCCCAAGAGGGGAATCCATATTCATAGCGCCACGGGCAAGACAGCTCAAACTCCCAGAGCCCAGAGGAATGCTCCGTGCATGACGAACATCAAATGTGTATCAAAAACGGAAAACCCCCACAATCCCACGACACCCCACCACCACCCATAGGGACCTTCTCCACATTACAGATCCCCCTCCTCCCTACTGTAAGGCCCTTTCTCAACTTTTGAGTCCCTCTTAACATGGCGAGGCCCATTTTACTCCAGAACGTCAGCTGTGTTTTCATACCATGTTTTTAGGGCCCCTTTCTATACTGCAGGGCCTCACCCCCTATCCCTACTCCTAACCTCAGGTCCCCACTTCATCCAGAAGGGCCCCTCTCACTCCAGAAGCTGAGTGGTGTTCCCGCCAACTGCTACGCATTAGCACGAGTTTGTTAAATACCAGAATCTGTCCGATTAATCACTCTTGCAATTTGATGTATTAACACGTCAGACTAATTAGCAAATGATAGGGAATTGCTTAAAATCCAGCTTATTACCATAACATTAATTGCTTTGTTTTATCATACCCAGCTGGCTAATTGTTCTTTTTTTTCCCCTCCGTAATTATTTTCAAATTGAGGTAAGCTCTACCCTCTGTCGTGCTCGCATGTCACGGTTTGCACGACCCCGCTCTCGTCTGTGCCTGCCTCTTTGGACAGGTGTCCTTAGGCCTGGTTTCCAAGGTCGTAACTCAGATGTGCAACGATTGAAGGATTGGACTTGCCACCAGGGCCCTAATCTTCGTAGCTGGCTAACTGAGTTAACTGGCTAACTGTGCGGAGTAAAATCCGGAAGATATTATGAAGCAAAAACACTGTGTTTGGGTTTTACTCATCATGGTTAGCCTGTTAGTCTGCTACGAGGAATAGGGCCCAGGAGTTTGCAGCCTCAGTTTCCAGGTGGAGGAAGGTTCTAGCATAAGACACTTAATCATAACAGCTTAATTTATATTAGTTGTTAGTATATTTAGTATATTTTAAAATATATATGTTTTATAAATGTATGACATAAAAAGCCATGCTTTTTATAAGTAAAACTGATACAAGGATGTCTGTCAAGGCCGTACCAATATATCAATATAACTGACTTGCCTTATAGTTTGCTAACATGAAATCTGTGGAGTGGTTTTAATGACGTCAACCTAAGTGTATGTAAACTTCCGACTTCAACTGTCTGTACAGGTGCTGAGGTGCAGGGCTGTAAATTGTAATTGTGAAATGCTGTGGTTAAAACCCTGGGACTAGACTTTTTTTAATTTTATTGTGCCGCAAAGCAGAATTGCCCCCAACTCGCTGCCTCTGTGGCACAACACACATATGAATTAAAGATGGCATAATTACTATTCAATCAGGATGAAAAACAAGGCTGTGGACGCACGACACAGAACGGAACGTTCTAATTGTAGCCGATCCTACAGGTCAGCGGATAGTACTATTACAGACAATCTATTTGCTGACCAGATATTCAGGTCCGTGCTTCTCCTCATCAGTTACAATTCCATAGAAGATATCTCATATCTCATTTGCAGATACATTATGAATATTCATGACGGGGCGCAGTCAAAGGCAGAAAAAACCTGGATATGGACACTTCCGGAAACACCCGGAATCCTATAAGACACAAACTCACAGAGGAAGAAAGGAAGGAACACAGAGATGAATATCTGGTCAGTAAATATAATATCTGTGCTGGTCTGCATTTCCTCCAGTTGAAGCATCATGGACATGCTATCCTCATCTAGACAGAAAAAAGATGAAAACGCTTCACAACCTTCTTTAAAAGAAAGAAAGAAAGAAAGGTAAAAGGAGAGCGCATTTTAATTGTGCTGAAAGCGCGCTGAGCGTGACCATGAAACCTGCAGCCGGGGGCCTTTCCTCGCATGGGCAGACGAGCATAAACGCAGACCACGCCGTTACAAGCAATCGGATAAAGATGTTAGCTTCAGCTCCAAGAAGCGCAAAAGGTGACGGCGTTTATCATGCTCCATAAACACATCTGGCAGGAAGAAGTGGGACAGACAGGGGTCACGGGGAGGGTGACAGAGAGAAGGGGGGCGGTGTGGGGAGGGGGGGGGGGGACAATAAAAAGCTGGAGAAAAGACAGAAAAGAGGAAGAGAGAGAGACAGAGAGACGGTCAAAAGGGCGGGGCAGGGCCGCTGCAGTGGGCAGTGGGGCTTATACATCGGCTGTGATGACCTAGCGGCCTCAGAGGTAGACCGCTGGGAAGTGGGTCAGCCGCTCGGCTCATTAACACGCGCGCCGTGAAACCCAAGTCCGAGCGGGGACAAGGTGCCTCGCTGCAGTCACCTCCCCCCTCCCCCCCCCCCACCCCACACACACACACACACACACACACACCCCCGGGCTGTAATTAGCAACAGCGAAAATGACACAGGCTAATTAGCAGCTCCCTGGCACAGAAACGATGGGAATTGTTGCCGGGAGAGTGAGGAGAAAGCCAAGGCAGTGTTTAATTAATTCATAGTTTTCATCTTATTTCATTATTTTGCTTGATAAAAATCTTACATCACCGCGGTGGTCTCGTTATTCGCTTCGCCTACGACGGTGATTTGTCTGGGGATGGAGGGATGGAGGGAGGGGGGGTCGGAGGACAGGGGGCCCAGCGGTGACCGGGCCCCTGTGGACCTGAGGCCCTGGGGCCGTCTGATGACAGCAGCCTGTCTCCCGCAGTCTTCCCCGTTTCAATTTAATATTAACTGCGCAATTCACAACCAAGCGAAAAAGGAAGTTATCGGGCTCAAAACCCGTGAACATCAGAGACGGCCTCGCTCTCTGGGGACTGAAAGCACCTCTCACCCCTGTGAGGTATAATAAAGTCAAATAAAAAATAAAAAACTGTGAATGTGGATTAAATGCATCTATAGGTGCAAATCAAAGAAAAAAGCAGTTATGTTGAAGCAAAATGCCATGGTTACACAAATAAACATACTGTGAATAAATGTATATTTTAAACTGGCCTCAACATTGCAGTAACAATACATGAATGATGGAATGAATACATGAATGACAGAATGAATACATGAATGGCGGAATGAATACATGAATGGTGGAATGAATACATGAATGGCGGAATGAATACATGAATGATGGAATGAATACATGACTGACTGAATGAATACATGAATGGCGGAATGAATACATGACTGACTGAATGAATACATGAATGGCGGAATGAATACATGACTGACTGAATTAATACATGAATGACGGAATGAATACATGAATGACTGAATGAATACATGACTGACTGAATGAGGGAGTGTTACTTGGTAGCTAACACACCATTAGATCATATTTGTACTTTGTTTATTTTCATAGCGCTAATTTACTAAATTTGTTGTTGCGGGCTGTCCGAAAAGACAGACCTGACCTCTTTGGCTTATCGGCCGGGCCAAACCAAAGAGGAGGTAAAAACTCCTGCATCTGAACACGATGCAGCATGCTCAGCGTGTAAAAGGCCAGAGGAACCACCCCCCTGAACCGAAGCATCAGTGGGACTGTCCATGCGTAAGATACTGTATGTGCAACACAACGTCAAACAATCTTGGGGGTGAAAACCACTTTTAATACATCAATGTGACATTACAATGCGTTAAAAAAGAATAATATCCAACGTGAAAAGTGTGATAAAGCTCATAAAAATTATCCATCTAGGGGGAAAGAAGGTTGGGATTGAAACGAGGTGTAGTTGTAATCATCATGTGTAAACAGGGTGTGTACTTAGGAGACCAAAAAGGAGACTGGTCAGTCCTAGCATTGACAGACAGGTCACTGCACCAATAAAGAGTGTGGGAATAAAGTGACTGAGCAGCAAAATGAGGTATTCGTGGACCAACAAAAGATTACAAAGAAAAATATTATTTTACTGTTAACTGTAGCTCAGTTTATTCCCATATTCCTTAATGTTTTATTATCGTATACATGTATGTGCTTTATCGTTGCCAGCGCTCATTTCAGATGACGTGCAGCTTCACATGAAAATCAAGATTAATAATGCCTTGAATAAAAGATAGTTAGTGAATTATAATTATATGGTCAACATTTTTAACATGGTGGAGCCTTGTATTTTTAACACGATGCAGCCTACAAGTACTAACGTATTAAAGTCATCTAAATTTTAAACAATCAGCAGAGATGATTATGATCATCATCAACATTAAAACATTGAAGGTAAACACTGGTGATTGAAATGCAAAACATAAAACAATGGCGTAATATGTATGTATGCATGTATGTATACACGCACACACACACACACACACACACAGGCACGCACACACAGGCACGCACGCACATTCAGTTCTCACAAGAGCTGAGTGTTGACACAGCCGTTGTCTAATAATGAGATTGTGCACTTAGGGCCTGATTTACTAAGGTCTTTAGCATGTGCAAAACCAACAACATGACCAATGATTGGTCTAGGCATTTGTTTTGCACCAATCGTTGCTTGTGTTATTAGTTTTGCATGCGCTAAAACACTTTGCATATGCTAAAGGTCTGTGTAAATCAGGCTCTTTATTAGAGTGTTACTGCTCGTTCTCTCTTATGGAGCGTGTCTGATGAGTGTTACTGCTCGTTCTCTCTTATGGAGCGTGTCTGATGAGTGTTACTGCTCGTTCTCTCTTATGGAGCGTGTCTGATGAGTGTTACTGCTCGTTCTCTCTTATGGAGCGTGTCTGATGAGTGTTACTGCTCGTTCTCTCTTATGGAGCGTGTCTGATGAGTGTTACTGCTCGTTCTCTCTTATGGAGCGTGTCTGATGAGTGTTACTGCTCGTTCTCTCTTATGGAGCGTGTCTGATGAGTGTTACTGCTCGTTCTCTCTTATGGAGCGTGTCTGATGAGTGTTACTGCTCGTTCTCTCTTATGGAGCGTGTCTGATGAGTGTTACTGCTCGTTCTCTCTTATGGAGCGTGTCTGATGAGTGTTACTGCTCGTTCTCTCTTATGGAGCGTGTCTGATGAGTGTTACTGCTCGTTCTCTCTTATGGAGCGTGTCTGATGAGTGTTACTGCTCGTTCTCTCTTATGGAGCGTGTCTGATGAGTGTTACTGCTCTTTCTCTGTTATGGAGCGTGTCTGATGAGTGTTACTGCTCGTTCTCTCTTATGGAGCGTGTCTGATGAGTGTTACTGCTCGTTCTCTCTTATGGAGCGTGTCTGATGAGTGTTACTGCTCGTTCTCTCTTATGGAGCGTGTCTGATGAGTGTTACTGCTCGTTCTCTCTTATGGAGCGTGTGTGATGAGTGTTACTGCTCGTTCTCTCTTATGGAGCGTGTCTGATTAGTGTTACTGCTCGTTCTCTCTTACGGAGCGTGTCTGATGAGTGTTACTGCTCGTTCTCTCTAATGGAGCGTGTCTGATGAGTGTTACTGCTCGTTCTCTCTTATGGAGCGTGTCTGATGAGTGTTACTGCTCGTTCTCTCTTATGGAGCGTGTCTGATGAGTGTTACTGCTCGTTCTCTCTTATGGAGCGTGTCTGATGAGTGTTACTGCTCGTTCTCTCTTATGGAGCGTGTCTGATGAGTGTTACTGCTCGTTCTCTCTTATGTGTCTGATGAGATTTTCCTCCTCACTTTTTTTTCTTCCCCTTCCCTTTCTTTTTCCCCTTCCCTTTTTTCTCTGGGCCTTTACCCACGTCTCCCCCCTCCTCCTCGCTGGCCCGGGCGGCCCGCGCCCTCTTCTTGCCCAGGGGGGTCCTGCTGTACCAGGCCTGAGAACACACACAATGCCCCTGTCAGCCCGGCCAGGTCGTGAGGACGCCGGTTCAAATCTCTGGTGGCACGTCACCCTCGTAACCAAGGTTACGAACCTGAAATGCTTCAGTGAGTATCCAGCTGTATAAATTAATACTCTGAAAAAGATTTATCCTGTGTGAGTTGCTCTGCATAAGGATGTTTTAATTATTATTATTATTATTATTTAAAATAAATGTATTATTATTAATAATAATAATCATAAGAATAATAATGTAATTTTTCACTGGTGTTAGCATTACTGACATTCGACTTTCAGAATGAAAACATTTCAAGAAGCAATTTGAAGAGGCAGGTAACCCAGCGGGACCAGGGTAGAGGAAGAGGAGTTTTATTAGCTGGTACGTGAGATGCACGTCCTCTTTACGTCACGCTGAACATAATGTCGCAGTCATGGACTACAGCAAAATGTACTACAGCTGTATCCAGTAGTTTCCATGGGTTCAAACAGCCAGTTTGTAAGCTAGCGCCATGTGAGCGCTGGCAGTTCAGGAGAAGAGTCCCAGAGAATCCAGCCCTCAGGCTAAAGCTAGCTGGTCCCACAGGGTCTGTCTGCTGTTAAACGCCCTCTTTCCAGGAATGCCCCCCCCCCCTCCCCACGACAGACTGTATTTAGGAGCCAGCAGTAGATCATGTCATTAGGATTACAGGTCAACACACGCAAAAAGTCACTTGCATACATACACGTACGCCTGTCACGCGCACACACACTCACGTACAGTATATGCAACACACACACACACGTGACCACTCATCCAGACTCACTCATTTACTCATACATACACGTATACGCCTGTCACGCGCACACACACTCACGTACAGTATATGCAACACACACACACACGTGTAACCACTCATCCAGACTCACTCATTTACTCACACATACACGTACGCCTGTCACGCGCACACACACTCACGTACAGTATATGCAACACACACACACACACATGTGACCACTCATCCAGACTCACTCATTTACTCACACATGGATGTACGCATGTGCCCACACACACATGTGACCACTCATCCAGACTCACTCATTTACTCACACATACACGTACGCCTGTCACGCGCACACACACTCACGTACAGTATATGCAACACACACACACACACATGTGACCACTCATCCAGCCTCACTCATTTACTCACACATACACGTATACGCCTGTCACGCGTGCACACACTCACGTACAGTATATGCAACACACACACACACACACATGTGACCACTCATCCAGACTCACTCATTTACTCACACATACATGTACGCATGTGCCCACACACACATGTGACCACTCATCCAGACTCACTCATTTACTCACACATACACGTACGCCTGTCACGCGCACACACACTCACGTACAGTATATGCAACACACACACACACACGTGACCACTCATCCAGACTCACTCATTTACTCATACATACACGTACGCCTGTCACGCGCGCACACACTCACGTACAGTATATGCAACACACACACACGTGACCACTCATCCAGACTCACTCATTTACTCACACATACACGTACGCCTGTCACGCGCGCACACACTCACGTACAGTATATGCAACACACACACACACATGTGACCACTCATCCAGACTCACTCATTTACTCACACATACACGTACGCCTGTCACGCGCACACACACTCACGTACAGTATATGCAACACACACACACACGTGACCACTCATCCAGCCTCACTCATTTACTCACACATACACGTACGCCTGTCACGCGCGCACACACTCACGTACAGTATATGCAACACACACACACATGTGACCACTCATCCAGACTCACTCATTTACTCACACATACATGTACGCATGTGCCCACACACACATGTGACCACTCATCCAGACTCACTCATTTACACACACATGCATGTACGCATGTGCCCACACACACATGTGACCACTCATCCAGACTCACTCATTTACACACACATGCATGTACGCATGTGCCCACACACACATGTGACCACTCATCCAGACTCACTCATTTACACACACATGCATGTACGCATGTGCCCACACACACATGGTCAAATACATTTTTTGTACATGGAAACCGTGACTTTTTAACAGACGTACGTGCACACCTACAAGCTCATACACACACCCACACAGATACACAAATGTAAATGCAACAAATCCGTGTTAATGCTCCCACAGAAAGACACACTTACACACACACACACACACACACACACGTACACACACACACACACACACTTACACACAAATGTAAATGCAACAAATCCGCGTTAATGCTCCCACAGACAGACCCACTTACACACACACACACACACACACTTACACACACATACACACACACTTACACACACTTACACACACACACACACACACACACACACTTACACACACACACACACACACACACACTTACACACACACACACACACACACACTTACACACACACACACACACTTACACACACACTTACACACACACACTTACACACACACACTCACACACACACACACACACACACACACACACACACACACACACACACACACTCATATTGTACAACAGATATGTCAGCAGGCATGCAGCACAGAAAGAAAATCAGACTCCGGCTTTACGGCTATCTCATCTCTCATATGGCAGATAATGCTCCCACAGACAGACCCACTTACACACACACACACACACACACACACACTTACACACACATACACACACACTTACACACACACACACACACACACACACACACACACTTACACACACACACACACACACACACACTCACACACACACACACACACACACACACACACACTTACACACACACACTCACACACACACACACACACACACACACACACACACACTCATATTGTACAACAGATATGTCAGCAGGCATGCAGCACAGAAAGAAAATCAGACTCCGGCTTTACGGCTATCTCATCTCTCATATGGCAGCCAAGTGCTCCCTCAAGTGGTCAGAATAGGAAAAACACTCTCAGTTTTGCCCAAGTCCTTCCCTCATGTTATTCCAAAGAATTAGCAGCTTTTCAGAGATGCGCACAAAACATGAACGTTAAACAGCCTGTGCAGAAACACTGCCCCTGACGTCCTTCTACCAGAGCTGCACTAAGAGGAGACTCACCCGCTTAATGAGGCGAGCTGAAACACACAGAGCTTTTGAGCTACTTAGCATTAGCGTATTTAATAAAAAAGCTCAGTGCGGTCTAGAGCTTGGGATTAGTCTTTTTTTGAAGTAACTCAGTTATGGATTTCTTTTGCATTCAGCAAACCGTGTTTAATCGCTGAACCACTCTGTGTGTGTATGTGAGTGTATCTGTGTGCGCGTGTGTGCGTACAGTTACAGTCAAAAGTTTGGTCACAGTTGATTGAATGTATCAGAGACATTTTGATCTAAAGACTTATGCTTAAATGCTTGACTTTTTTTTTTCTTCGACAAATATAAATAGTGAAGTTGGTGCCGATGTATGAATTTCTTTCCAAAACAAAAATTTAAATAAAAAATAAAAATACATTTTGAAATGCACCCCCAACAAGTAGTTCCCAATGTGAAGCAGGACAATGACCCAAAACACACCTCCAGGCTGTGCAAGAGCTACTGGACAAAGAAGAAAAATACTGCATCAGATGACCTAATCTAACACCCAACCTAAACCCAATAGAGATGAGTTGGACCGGAGAGTGAAGGAAAAGCAGCCAAGTTCTCAGCATATGTGGGAATTCCTTCAAGACTGTTAGAAAAGCATCCCAGGTGGCTCCCTCATGAAGTTGGTTGAGAGAATTCCACGAGTACAAAGCTGGTATCAAGGAAAAGGGTGGCTACTTTGAAGAATATAAAATATAAGATACATTTTGATTTGTTTAACACTTTTTTTGGTCACTGCATAATTACATTTATATTATTTCATAGTCTTATGTTTTTACTATTATTCTAAACTGTAAAAAAAAAAAAATAATAATAGTAAAAATAAAATACCTTCTAAGTGTGTACAAACCTTTGACTGGGTACTGTATATGTGTGCATATGTGCGTATATATGTGTGTGTGTGTACATGTTAGCAGACCTCGCCTGGCCCTGGAGCCTGCGTTCACCTTAAAGCTCTCCTCCTCATCCTTGTAGACGGGGTCTTGCCTGGCGAGAGGGGGGAGGAACTCCAGGGCCCTCAGGGGCCTCTGGCTCTGCTCCTCCAGTCTCCGCTGGGTCAGTACTGCCTGCACCGCCTGCAGGATGCGGCCCTGGGTGTAGCCGTCCGTCACTTTGGCCAGGGAGCTGAGGTCCAGGTCAGGGGTCAGCCTGCCACCGTGCTCCTGCAGCGAGCGGGTCCACAGGGCTGGACAGAGGTGTGCACAGGGGTTAGGGACACAGTGTAGAGAGCATAGTCAAGAGACAGGCTGGACAGAGCGGTTTATAGAGCACAGGCAGGAGACAGGCTGCACAGAGCAGTTTATAGAGCACAGGCAGGAGACAGGCTGCACAGAGCAGTTTATAGAGCACAGGCAGGAGACAGGCTGCACAGAGCAGTTTATAGAGCACAGTCAGGAGACAGGCTGCACAGAGCAGTTTATAGAGCACAGTCAGGAGACAGGCTGCATAGAGCAGTTTATAGAGCACAGTCAGGAGACAGGCTGCACAGAGCAGTTTATAGAGCACAGTCAGGAGACAGGCTGCACAGTTTATAGAGCACAGTCAGGAGACAGGCTGCACAGAGCAGTTTATAGAGCACAATCAGGAGACAGGCTACACAGAGCAGTTTATAGAGCACAGTCAGGAGACAGGCTGCACAGAGCAGTTTATAGAGCACAGTCAGGAGACAGGCTGCACAGAGCAGTTTATAGAGCACAGTCAGGAGACAGGCTGCACAGTTTATAGAGCACAGTCAGGAGACAGGCTGCACAGAGCAGTTTATAGAGCACAGTCAGGAGACAGGCTGCACAGAGCAGTTTATAGAGCACAGTCAGGAGACAGGCTGCACAGAGCAGTTTATAGAGCACAGTCAGGAGACAGGCTGCATGGAGCAGTTTATAGAGCACAGTCAGGAGACAGGCTGCATAGAGCAGTTTATAGAGCACAGTCAGGAGACAGGCTGCACAGAGCAGTTTATAGAGCACAGTCAGGAGACAGGCTGCACAGAGCAGTTTATAGAGCACAGTCAGGAGACAGGCTGCACAGAGCAGTTTATAGAGCACAGTCAGGAGACAGGCTGCACAGAGCAGTTTATAGAGCACAGTCAGGAGACAGGCTGCACAGAGCAGTTCATAGAGCACAGTCAGGAGACAGGCTGCACAGAGCAGTTTATAGAGCACAGTCAGGAGACAGGCTGCACAGAGCAGTTTATAGAGCACAGTCAGGAGACAGGCTGCATAGAGCGGTTTATAGAGCACAGTCAGAAGACAGGCTGCATAGAGCAGTTTATAGAGCACAGTCAGGAGACAGGCTGCACAGTTTATAGAGCACAGTCAGGAGACAGGCTGCACAGAGCAGTTTATAGAGCACAGTCAGGAGACAGGCTGCATAGAGCAGTTTATAGAGCACAGTCAGGAGACAGGCTGCACAGAGCAGTTCATAGAGCACAGTCAGGAGACAGGCTGCACAGTTTATAGAGCACAGTCAGGAGACAGGCTGCACAGAGCAGTTCATAGAGCACAGTCAGGAGACAGGCTGCACAGTTTATAGAGCACAGTCAGGAGACAGGCTGCACAGAGCAGTTTATAGAGCACAGTCAGGAGACAGGCTGCATAGAGCAGTTTATAGAGCACAGTCAGGAGAACCGCTGCACAGTTTATAGAGCACAGTCAGGAGACAGGCTGCACAGAGCAGTTTATAGAGCACAGTCAGGAGACAGGCTGCACAGAGCAGTTTATAGAGCACAGTCAGGAGAACCGCTGCACAGTTTATAGAGCACAGTCAGGAGACAGGCTGCACAGAGCAGTTTATAGAGCACAGTCAGGAGAACCGCTGCACAGAGCACAATCAGGAGACAGGCTGCACATTTTATAGAGCACAGTCAGGAGACAGGCTGCACAGAGCAGTTTATAGAGCAGTCAGGAGACAGGCTGCACAGAGCAGTTTATAGAGCACAGTCAGGAGACAGGCTGCACAGAGCAGTTTATAGAGCACAATCAGGAGACAGGCTGCACAGTTTATAGAGCACAGTCAGGAGACAGGCTGCACAGAGCAGTTTATAGAGCACAGTCAGGAGAACCGCTGCACAGAGCACAATCAGGAGACAGGCTGCACAGTTTATAGAGCACAGTCAGGAGACAGACTGCATGGAGCAGTTTATAGAGCAGTTTATAGAGCAGTCAGGAGACAGGCTGCATGGAGCAGTTTATACAGCAGTTTATAGAGCACAGTCAGGAGACAGGCTGCACAGTTTATAGAGCACAGTCAGGAGACAGGCTGCACAGTTTATAGAGCACAGTCAGGAGACAGGCTGCATGGAGCAGTTTATAGAGCAGTTTATAGAGCACAGTCAGGAGACAGGCTGCATGGAGCAGTTTATAGAGCAGTTTATAGAGCACAGTTAGGAGACAGGCTGCACAGAGCACTATTTATAGAGCAGTCAGGAGGTAATACGGATGAGGCAACACCAGCAGAGGACATACAAGGCTGCAAACTCCGGCAGCGACTCAAAACGCATGCAGCTTTATACATATTTCATCATATTTAGAAATAATAATGAACACACAGAACCTTTGCGCCATTAGCACATTTAATAAACAGAACAGGGCAAGGATGTCGATGTTCCTGAGAGTCAAACAGGAACAGACCGTTTGAATTGAGAAATGCGTGTTGCTATGACGGGCGGAGGGGTTCCCTACCGAGCCTGGTGGAGTAGTCGGGCCTGGGGATCAGGATGATCTTGCGGTAGACCTTGCAAAAGGGCTTGTGGTCAGCGTCGAAGGGGCGCCGCGTGGTCCCCACGATCAGCACGCGGTCCTCTGGCTTGAGGAGCTTTAGCAGTTTCGGGAGGTCCTTCTTCAGCCTTTTGGGCTCCATCTGCGACCGGAGACGGGAGGAGACGCTGAGTAATTGGTTCTCGCAAGTGCACGGTACGCCGCTACCAGGAGCCGCGGGGCTGCCTAAAGCCACCAAACCATCCCACATTTGCACTGGGTTCATAGTTCCCTCTCTCTGCACCTCAGCCGATGTGTGCTGGATGTTGCTACATATTTCCTGTGGTTTAGATGCATTGTCTGACTCTTGCTCTCACAAGACAAGGCCCCCCAAGCCTACTGTATAGCCTACATTTCATATACGCCAAGTAGATCCTTCAGTGTAACAGTGGATTCTCAACTACCTCTTTCCACAGTAGGTGGACAGGGGCCTTATCTGTTTATTCATAGCAGAGTGCTGTGAATATATTATAATGAGAACTTAAAAATGTTTCTAAAGAAAGAAAATGTTTCCTACTGGTTTGTCTACTCATCTGCCCCCCAGGGAATAGTGGCTCTCTTCTTTTTTTACATTCTAATTGTTACCACAAGAGGGCGGTGTAAGGCTGTGTACCTCTGCCTTCACTTGTCTGTTTGACGTTTGACATCCTCCTTCCAGTTTGGCACAACTATGTTTTCCTGGAATGTGTTGAATGCACAATGTGCTTTTCAAAGAGACAGAGCCTTTGTAGGGCTAACTGTGTGGGAGCATTTGTATGTGTGTGTGTTTGTGTGCATGTGGGGGGTGAAGACATGTGTTTGTGTTCTTTTTATCTGATCAAGGGGAGGGATGTTCAAATAAGGATCAGCAATATTTGCTTTTAAAACATGCCTTTCCATTGTGTATTTTAAAATGTTTTGGCAAAACATTCCTGCTTAATGTCATGCCAACAATCTAATAATGCACGCTAAAATTTAATTCAATTGAACTCAGCATCAGAGAGTGAGAGAGACAGAGAGAGAGTGTGTGTTTAATGTTTAGTAGAGGAAGGGCTGATAACTTGACTGGGTGTGTGTACAAGGACAGCATCCGTGAAATCGGTCCTGTCAGCACGAGTGAAATCGGCCCGTCTGAAGGTGTGAAAAAACAACCTCTGACGGTTGATGTGTTGTCAGGGAGAGCCCTGGGACCGCCTCCCTGTGTCTCCCCTGGGCATCCAATAGGAACAGAGCCCTGGGACCGCCTCCCTGTGTCTCCCCTGGGCATCCAATAGGAACAGAAAACACCGCATTCCTGTCTGATCATGTCCTCCTGGCGTTCAGCGTGGAGCTGCGCTGATCAAGCGCTGTCTGTCTGTCCCAGCCCCTCTCTGACTGGGGGCTGTCTGTCTGTCTGTCTGTCCCAGCCCCTCTCTGACTGGGGGCTGTCTGTCTGTCTGTCCCAGCCCCTCTCTGACTGGGGGCTGTCTGTCTGTCTGTCCCAGCCCCTCTCTGACTGGGGAACACACTTTCAGTTTTACACGTGCATACAGTGTGTGTCTGCTTTTATATGTGTGTGTGTGTGTGTGTGTGTGTGTGTGTGTCTGCTTTTATGTGTGTGTGTGTGCTTTTATATGTGTGTGTGTGCTTTTATATGTGTGTGTGTGTGTGTGCTTTTATATGTGTGTGTGTGTGTGTGTGTGTGTCTGCTTTTATATGTGTGTGTGTGTCTGCTTTTATATGTGTGTGTGTGTGTGTCTGCTTTTATATGTGTGTGTGTGTGTGTGTGTCTGCTTTTATATGTGTGTGTGTGTCTGCTTTTATATGTGTGTGTGTGTGTGTGCTTTTATATGTGTGTGTGTGTGTGTCTGCTTTTGTGTGTGTGTGTGTGTGTGTGTGTGTCTGCTTTTGTGTGTGTGTGTGTCTGTGTGTGCATATATGTATGTGTGTGTATCTGTGTGCATGTGTGTGTATCTGTATCTGTGTGTGTGTATCTGTATCTGTGTGTGTATGCATGCGTGCGTGTGTGTGTCTGAATGTGTGTGTGTGTGTATGTGTAGCGTGTATGTGTGTGTCTGCTTTTATATATGTGTGTGTGTGTGTATCTGTATGTGTGTCTGCCTTTATGTGTGTGTTTATGTGTAGCATATCTGTGTGTGTGTGTGTGTGTGTGTGTGTGTGTGTGTGTATGTGTAGTGTGTATGTGTGTGTCTAAATGTAAAAATCTGTGTTTAAATCTGTGTTTAAATCTGCTCGTGACTGTCTATGTATTTATTTTCATGCTGCAAATAAATTCTCTCCAGTATCACAGGAGATCAGCTTTATCTTGACTATGATGCATTTAATCCATTACTGTGAGGTAAGCCAGCTCTCTGCTCAAGCCCTTGGGTCACTGTGACCCAGCTCTCTCAGAGCGGAGGGGATCTCTGCCCTGCACACGGTGCACGGCCAGGTTAAGGGGCGCATGCCGCTCACATTCAGTCAGAGGTGCCAATGCAATCTGACCCCTTGAAGCAAATGCCACGAACTTGCCTGAAACTGAAGCAGACTGGGCCCATTACTGACCTGCTAAGGCACTGCTGCCAATCTCACTGACAAGAAGTCAACACTGTCCGTAACTGGGGAGGACAAGTCAAACTGAACAGCGTGTCCTTCCTGGAATCTCATCGGTAAGTGAAACCTCCAAATAACGGCCATTTACATAACAAACGTTGGCTTCTGAATGGGCACAGAACTCCGTTTGGGAGCCGGGGGACTAAACCTTTTGTAACGTAAAACAGATATCTGTTTCCACGTCAGTTTTTTTTTTTTAGTGCCTTGGAGAGCGTGATCTCTCTTTGTGCTCGTGGAGCTGAAATGTTTGAATTGAAAACAGAGATGTTTACCAGTGATATTACTCCACGGCTTGACGTACGGCGAGAGGAGAAGCGTTTTGAGCCAAAACCAAAATGAAAACCTTTCTGTGGGACTGAAACATATTAAGGCCCTTTTTGGGGGCTCCTCTCTTGCTAACTCAGCACACAGACCAGCTCAGCTTTAACATCGTGAAGTGTATGATCTTTGACTTAACATCGTAGTTTAACGTAATATTAATCTCCAATTATTGCATAATTCACAGAAGCTGGTTCACCGTGCACACCAATGTATCGGAATCTGTCCCTCAAAGATAGGCAAACTGTGTAGTATTTTACACTTATTTACTTTACACTTCAACACTTATTATAAATGGGCCTTCTGTGCCTTCTTTTTAAATTGTTTTTCTCCCCAAATCATATCAGTGCTCAGTGCTGGAACCTCTGCTATTGATTTAGCGACAAGCATGTGCTCCCCTCTCAAGCACGTGGTGCAGTGGAAAATCGCTTGCGACAGATGACGCGACCTAGCGGCGGCCATTTTGTTTTCCCGGCTGAAGCCATATTTCTCGATGACAGCTGATAGAGTTCACTGTAGCATTACAGGTACCGGCAATTTAGAGGCAAACAAGCGAAAAGATCACAGCGGCAACTGCGATGGAGGGAATGTCCAAACAAATCTACTGCAGGTGCAGGCAGAGGTATTAAAACCATTTCAGCTCTCCGCTATCAAACCAACAATGCATATAATCGGCTTTGAAAATCTAATCTGGTGTATCGTAAAATGGTCAGTTTGAATTAATCAGAGGAGAGGGAGTGCATTGTGTGTGAAGAGACAAAAGTGGCGCGCCCTGCCAGATTACACTACGGTAGGCTCCACTTCCTGCCTCATTCAACCCGAGGTTTACAGTGGAATGCCTATTTGAAGCCAGACTGGCCAGTAGGGGGCAGTCACGCCTTCATCTGTTGCCACTTTCTAAATTCATTAATCCACGCATGGAATGTTACATTTACCTTTTTTTCGAGTTGAAAACGTTTTAATTTGCAACCTTCTCCTTGGCATTAAAGTGACACACTGCAGCTCACTATTATCAGCATGATTTTAATCTGACCTTTAAGGGGCTGATTAATAAGACCTTTAACACACAGCCAATGATTGGTCAGGGTATTTGTTTTGCACCTTTGCACCTGCATCTTTGGCTGTGTTATTAGTTTTGTGTGCGCTAAAAGATTTTGCGCATGCTAAAGGTCTTAGTAAATCAGGGCCTAAGTGTTTGTTCATCTCCCACCATGCTTGCTGTAGGCTAATGCACAACGCTTTGTGTGTACATATGCCTGCTTGCATGCCATCACAGGGCACGGCCTGCAGCTCTGTGAGGAACTCATGTCGACATCCATCTGAAGCACAACACACAGTAACACCTGGTGTTTTAAGGAACAGGCACGGTCTCTTCCGTTATTGTGTACAACCGTCGACTGTGACACAATTATGTCTACTCCTCCATGAAAATAGAGGAGGCCGCACCCTTTTATCCAATAAAAACAGCATGAAAGAGTGGTGCCTCCTCTATTTTTATGTGGCTCCATTCGGTCAACTATTCAGAAGAAAAGTAAGTGCATTGGGGTTTGCACCAATTTTCTACACTTCCACTCAACCCTTCCAATACATCTCCATGCTGCGTCACGGTCGTTTAACAGTTTGTATGCGAGCGGCGTTTTTGTTCTGATTTGGAATTTTGGTCAAAATGAAAACACCCGCGGGATTTCTCCCACATTCCGATGAACCGTACGATAACTAGACCTCGATGGCGTCGGGTTTGAGGCGTACGTTTCAGAGAGCGCCAAGGACGGGGCCTGTTCAGAGATGGGACTTTTGGGCGTGGCCATTGAGGCTATGTATGGTATGATTCACCCACCTCTTTCTCTGGCTTGGGGACTTTCTTATAGAAGGTTTTCTCCGCGTCTCCGATCCAGATGACTGAGGGCTGCAGCACACGAGCCACCTGCCCCCCCCCCATGAAAAAAAAACAGACTACGGTGAACCACCGCACAGCCCGGTCCTGACAAATAACAACGGACCTCAATATGCCACCGTACACCTCGGAATACATGTAACATAATACAGAAACACAAATGCTGGCCCAAACAGACACAGCGCATAACCGCATAACCTTGCCCAAATAAGAACAAACCTCATGGAACGGTCACGTAACCTGGTCAGTGCAAACGTCAAGCCTGCTCACAGAACCCTGCCCTGAGTCAAAGAGTCACAGAGCTGCAATTCAAACCATTCACCCGATAAAAAACACAGTCTAAATACGGACCGTTTGATTTAAGTTATAATGTCTGGATCCAGAAAGCGGTTTTTCCATTTCAAGTTTAATTGGCTTTTTCTGAATACAAATAAAAGTAGTTAAATTTAGACATTTATTCAAAATCAGAATGTGGAACTGCCACGATGTTATTCTATTTCTAAGTGAGAACCGAGTAAGAGATGAGTGAACTTCTTGCCCCATGTTAAAGAGGGAATGCATATCAATTCAAGCACAACTATGTGGCCTGTTTATCGTCTTCTTCTTCTTCTTCTGTTTTATTGCACCCATGTTGGTCAATGACCAGTTATGACTAAGCAGTGCTTGTGGAATGGAGTGGAAGTGTTAGTCTTTCCCGAGCCATGGGCTCATCACAGAAAGAACTGAAGGGAGTTGTGTACCGTCAGTGCCTATGGGTATGACGCTGAATGACAAGCGTGATATTGCACAGGACAGAACGAGGCCTGTAGGCCTTCAGATCCTGTACAAGATGCAAACAGGGTCAGTGCTTTAATGGAGAGGCCAGACTCAGAGCATATTGCTGACGTTCAAAGGGAATCATGGGAGATTTTAGATCACTCACGGGAAGAATTTCAGCACACCTGGATTCCTTCACGAATAATCAGCTTAACGCTTCACGCACCACTCTTGAAAGGTCTCTTATCAGAAAAGACTTGAGGTGCAGTTGAAGGCCGAAAAATTTGCTGCTAGTCCTCGAACTCGAAATGCTCAGAATACATGACAGCTGCTTTAAGGAGCGCTCGGCGAGCCTCCTCCCTCCTTAAAATGGATATGACGCTTAATTTAACGAATGAAACCGTTCACATCCAAGGGAATTAAACTGATTCATAGCAGGCCTGCTCGGTACACACGATGAGCTGTGTGTGTTAGCCCGCCGGTCTTGGCTGACCCTGTCAGGGCCCAGCTTTCTGATACTGAGGTGAAACTTCAAAAGGCTGCTGAAGAGGGTCTAATGCACCCCAACTCCCAAATAAGTGCTGCTGAGCTAAGTGGCTTTAGAAACCTCCCACAGGAGATTAGCCTCTTCTGGGTCTAGTGGGAAAATCGGACTGAAACGGGACGTTCAGCATGACGATGCAACTTCCGTTCTGGGGAACTCGGTGGACTGAGTTTGTTGTTCCATTTTGTTGTTCCATTTTTGCAGGTTAGGAAATAATATTGAGAGAGATGGAGAGAAAGCAGAGATGGTTAGACACTGTTCCAATAGTATGAAAAAAATGTGACCACGCTCAGGGGCGTCGTAGTGGGGGGGACAAGTGGACCTGACCACCCAGGGCCCCAAGGTGGGGAGGGGCCCCCAGAAGGCCCGTACTAAAGAGTTTGCATTGGGAAGGGGGCCCAGAGAGACTGCCTTTGCACGGGGCCCAGAATGTCATGCTACGCCCCTGACCACGCTTCCTCTACAATTTCCTGCCCTTATCGGTTAGTTTCAGAGCATTTAATGTTCTCCTGATTAATGCAATGTGATACATTTGGAGCCTTGGAACTGTTGAAATTCAAGTGATGCACTGAAAAGCACATTCCCATAGAATACTGGCATGCACTGAAGCGAGTTTAGATTAGATTCTATTAGACTTTATTGTCCAAGAGAACACATAATTCAGGCCAATACAAAAATACATGACAACACTAGAAATTTTAAGTACAGACAGTTCCCTCCCTTCAAGGAAACGCATCAGTGGTAGACACTGAAAGCATTATGCATATACTTTATTAACAAACAAAACCTTTTTCGTGTTCCAAGTTATTTGATGTTATACAGCTGTAACCATTGGCAGAATTCTACCGGGGATAACAGGGATGTGTCATGGATTTTCCTCCTAATCCAGTCACTCCGGCGCAGTACTTTGCACAGTTAGGAATAATATGTGCTGTAATAAGGCTAGCTAATGCATACAAAATAAAGACTTCCTGCATTCCTGCTTCTCTGTGGCTCTGAAGGACCACAGTTGAAAATTGTAGATCCTGAGATATGATGTGGGCCTAACGATCGTACTGCACCACATCACACAACGCCTGTATTATATTCCCAGATTAAATGTATTCAAGCTCAAAGGAGTTTTAAGTTATAAGCAAAGGGCATCAAAGGTAATTAAAATCAATGGTAAAATAATGGCATAGCGGCAACTCAGGCCCCAAGTTGTCCAGCAGCCTGCGGTTACATATGCTAGAGCTGAAGGGGAGGGAAACTCCCTAAAACTAGACCAGGCCTCAATGTGATTGGTCAGCATTATTGGATGTGATTGGTGAAGAGAGGGGTGGAGTGGGTGGCTGGGGAAAATTTCTAAGATTCACACCTGCTCTCTGGCCACGGTTTTGCAAAGCAGGATGTCTTCCTGACGGTTTTGCACTTCCCACAATGCACTAATGGCGATGTGGTGAAAAGTATTGCCTCCTGACAATGTGGCGAGCAGCCCGGGGAGGGCTCCCAGCGTGTTTGCGTTTGGAGCGCGGCGGCGAAACCGAGGCCTCTGAGCGAGACGAGGACCTCTTTCAGGTGACTATGTGCGGAACGCCACGCCAGGACCCTGACAAACCACCCCAGAGACAGAGGGGGTGTCGCATTTCAGCGTGTTTCGAGGTCTATGGAGGACCATTTTTGGAGGAGGACCGGGGTGGAGTTACTTTTCGCACAGGAACTTGGGAGAAACGCAAGCCTGTCTCACCCTCTGCGGATTGAGAGCGCAGGAGGCACACAGACGGGCGCTCCGCGTGCCGCAGTCAGCAAAGAGCTCACTGGGAAGCGGAAAGCAGGCCGGAGTCTGGCGAGCTCACCTTGAAGACGATGTGCAGAAGGTACTGTAGGCCGCTGCGGCCTGGGTATTTCCCAGCCATGTTGGCCGGGGACAGGTTGAAGAGGTTGGCCCCGGTCTCGGTGCAGAGCGCGTGGACCAGCATTCTCTTCCCCACCCCCTCGGGTCCGGCGAGCAGCATGGTCTTCACCAGGGGAGCCCTCTCATGTACCACCTGAGAACCTGCGCGCCACGCCCCAGGGACACAACAAACGAGGGAGAATTTCTGATTATGACACTCATTATATTTCAGCAATTCTCCATAAATAAACTCAGCTCTTAATAATAAGCCTTTAATAATAAGAAGTATTTCGTAATGAAATCTATAGGTCAGTACGCCTTCAATGTACTCAGTGAGTTTCAAGATTTTTTTGTATTTGTGGATGGCAGTGAGATGGGCAGAAAGCATTTGGTAAATTGACTTATGCTGCTGTTATCATTTGCTTCTCTTTACCTTCGGCCTGTCTGTCCTAAACAGAAATGCAAGTGGATTTAAGGTGCTTCAGCATCTTTGAACAGCTTGAAGACAATTTGAGTTTTGACACTAAAGGCAAAAATAATAAACTGCTTTCTGATCACACCGGCCGTAAAATCCTTTTGTGAGTTTTTTCTCATCTCTCTTCTTCTTTTTTGGAATCATTTCTCAGTGGGTGAGGAGGATTTCAGGCCTTTAATTAATTCAGCCGATGGTTGGCCTGGTTAACAGGCCTGGGAACGACGGGACAATAGCCCTAATCAGGCGGTGGGTCCAGTGCGAGGCATTGTGTGGCCTCAGTGTGTGTTTACTGTGGTAAACGGCCAGGTTTGGGGGGGGGGGAGCAGGAAGCACGCTAATCTGAGCGTGAGATATAGCACATCCACCCCCAGATGCGGGACAGGTGCAGCCGCAATGGCAGTAGAGAGAGCGGCCCTCTGCAGCCATTAGGCCCGGAGGCCACGCCCCTGCTGCTGTCCCCGCGGGCGTATCGAAAAAACAAAACACAGCTTCGGCCGGGACGCCTGCTCTCCCCTAATCCCGGCCGGCCAAATGGACGCAGGTGGAATGGCGGAAAGGCTTTGCGCTTTTTGAACTCCAGTACCCAGAATGCACTGCTCCACCCGGAGTTCTTCCAGGTGAATCCATGAGGAATAACGAGGCGAGCAGCCATTCGACTGACAAATAAGGAATCAGCTGAGTCCTTGCACCACCTGCTCTGAAGCCCAAAATAAGATCATAATTTATTGGCATGTGCACCTAAAAATGACCTCAACAATTTTCTGGCTTGACCACATGACCTGCGTATGTGTTACTTACACGCTTTCGGCATAATGGTCTCTGAATAACCAGCCCACCAACCATGAGCCAGCCCCCCGGGGCTTCAAAGCAGAAGGCCGCTGGAGTTCACGAGGTCCTGAACGAGGTCCACACACAGCAAGAGTGGCCTTCTAACCCCTTTAATTCACCAGGAGGTGTAATACAATGAAGTCCAAGGCATTTATATAGCTCGTTTTATCACGGTAATATTTCAGCCTACACTGTGCAGTTAGACTTTCTGATCACGAGGATCAGCTGCTGTACCGAACTGGCAGTGCTGCACGGCTGTTGGAACGGCACAGAAAGATGGATAAAATAAGTGGACAGCAGGGGGCGATGTCATCAACACAATAGACTCTAACTGAGTCCTGGGGAACACTAGAGTGCTCAGAATATAAATTACAGCTCAAACTCAGCATCACCTGGGACAACAAGATTAAATTAAAAGAAAAAGTAAAAGGAAATAAATGCTGACTGATGGAAGCAAGACTTGGAAGTATTTAAACGAGCGTGCCAATATACATATAACAATGCAGTTTGGATATTACGTAGGCTGTTCTGAAGTCAAAGGAACTTAGATTAGAGAGACTTTCCAAAAATAATTGACAAAGCGTAGCTTAATGTTGCATCCCCTGTGAAAAAATCAACAGAAGTAAATATGCGGCCATAATACAAAGATTAATTGATCAAGCGTGATCATTTCCTGCCATTGTGCTGTGAGCCGGATGCTGGGGCAGGGGTGTGGGGGGGTGGGGTGAGTTTAACCTCAGACATACGCTCTAAAAGATGCCCCAAGAACCTTTGAATGTGGGTCCTTTCTAAGTCGTTATGACAAAAACACTACTACTAATACTGAACAAGAAGCTGTGTGTCTTGCAGCCAGTAAATCATGATTTGTTGTTTTGAGTCAGAGGGGAGAAGTGTGCGGTTAGAGCATGTGTGTACATAAGTGCAGACATGGTACAGTCCAGTGTGTGTACATAAGTGCAGACATGGTACAGTCCAGTGTGTGTACAAAAGTGCAGACATGGTACAGTCCAGTGTGTGTACATAAGTGCAGACATGGTACAGTCCAGTGTGTGTACATCAGTGCAGACATGGTACAGTCCAGTGTGTGTCCATAAGTGCAGACATGGTACAGTCCAGTGTGTGTACATCAGTGCAGACATGGTACAGTCCAGTGTGTGTCCATAAGTGCAGACATGGTACAGTCCAGTGTGTGTACATAAGTGCAGACATGGTACAGTCCAGTGTGTGTACATAAGTGCAGACATGGTACAGTCCAGTGTGTACAAAAGTGCAGACATGGTACAGTCCAGTGTGTGTACATAAGTGCAGACATGGTACAGTCCAGTGTGTGTACATAAGTGCAGACATGGTACAGTCCAGTGTGTGTACATCAGTGCAGACATGGTACAGTCCAGTGTGTGTACATAAGTGCAGACATGGTACAGTCCAGTGTGTGTACATCAGTGCAGACATGGTACAGTCCAGTGTGTGTACATAAGTGCAGACATGGTACAGTCCAGTGTGTGTACATCAGTGCAGACATGGTACAGTCCAGTGTGTGTACACCAGTGCATACATGGTACAGTCCAGTGTGTGTACATAAGTGCAGACATGGTACAGTCCAGTGTGTGTACATAAGTGCAGACATGGTACAGTCCAGTGTGTGTGCATCAGTGCAGACATGGAACAGTCCAGGTGCAGGGCGGGGTCAGGGACAGGGATATGACAGGACATCAAGAGAGGTGAGGAGTGAGGGGATCCTCGACCTTGCCAATTTCAAATGGGGATCGCCTATTACGAGCTGATTACTTTTACTCTGATAGCATTCAGTCATTACACACAATACTTTTAGCTGAAGCAGGACCTATGATGCTGTTACAATCAAATTCATGCCCTGTAACTTGGTCTCTTCTGTGTGGAACTGAATGTGAGTGACAAGGGAATGGTGCCACGTCGGACACAAAAACTCAGCTATTGGTGGGCGATCCTTGCCAAAACTGGCAAGTATGTTCATCAAGCAAAGGTCTTCGTTGAAAGTGTTGTGCATTGCAAAATGTTACTCTGAATCCCTGATGTTTGTGTTTGTGTGTGTAGGTGTTTGTATGTGCGTAGGTTCGTGTGTATGATTTTATGGTAGGTGCACAATTGCATGGGCCGCCCGTACAAATCCTGCAGGCCCACAAAATTTTGCATAGCGCCCCTCAACTCTCTCAAACGCCACCAGCCTGCAGACCATGATTATAATGAAGGCAATTTCTCTACCTCTCTCCCTTTCTTTTAAACAATATTTCCCCCCTTTCTTTGCCTGACTAAGCCGTTTGGCAGTCTTCTCCCCTCTCCGCGGGTCACCGGCTGCTATGACGACACGCCTCGAGGAGACGACAGGCCTGCGGGTTCTCCTGATTAATCAGGAAATGGAGGTTTTCAGAGGCTAAGCGTCTCTGGGACACTTCGTAATTGGCTCTGTCGCCGAACGTTCTTTCCCTCCACCAGCCGGAATGCAAAAGCTCTTGCTTGCGACACACTCAAGTCCCTTACCTCTAACTGTGAAATTTAGGGTGTGAAAATAAGCGTGCTCTGATTAATCGCAACAAATCACATCCTTGTGAGGGGGCCGGGCTGCACTCAGGAGAGCTGAACCAAGAGATGGCGTCCTACGTCCTCTCTCAGAGGCCTCTGAGAGAACGCTCGAGTTTGGGGAGGGAAAACACCCCGTATTTTGAGCTTTCGCCCTAATGAAAAGCTCATGCTTCAAAGTACCTGGTGTGACGACGTGAGGTGAAGACAAATTGTCGGTGGGCCGACGTGGGGGGTGGTAGTGGTGGTGGGGGTCGATCCGCAGACCAGACGGTGGTGGACAAAATGGCACTAAAACGTACTGCCTTACAAAGTAAAAAATAAACTCTCAAATAAATGCATCTATAAGCTACAATGATAGGTATTGATACAATGACACAGTATTTCAAAATACAGGATTTCCTGTCTGTTCCTCAGTCCACAGCCTACACTCATAGGGAGCTGCCTCTCCTCCAGAGTTTTCCATGTGATACCCAGCCCCACGCTGGCACGGTGCGCTCGCGCAGGCCCCCGATCCGACCCGCTTTGATCCTTCTGTGGGCGCTGACAGACGCGCTCCCTACCTGCGCGGATATTCGCCGTCAGGTAAAACCGGCATAGCTGCGTGGCAGATGAAAGCCGCCCTGGCTTTGGACCGAGTCGCGAGGTCATGGCCCAGCAGGTCGGGAGGAATTTCAACGGCCCCTCTGCTTCTAAAGACCCCGGATCAGGTTCTGATTCAGACCCCCCCCCCCCCCCCCGCCTGCGGCAATAATCCATTTCAGCCGAGTCCTTGGTTATAAAATGGGGGCGAAATTCGAAACATTGATGCAACACGCGGCAAGCAGATACCCTACACCGCCCACCCCCTTGTAAAGGACTTGCTCGGGATGGATGGGGGGGGGTGACATAAGGGGTCCCCACGCTGCTGATTAAGCCCGCTGGGTTCAAGCACAGTTCACAGGCCTGTGCCCTTTGGTGGCACCTCATCCTCTCCCTTAAATATTAATGTCACAACATCAATGGGCAGATCAATTCGGGTCTTGGATTTCACTTTTCTCGTTGCGCGGGGCTAGTACGTACAGCTTTCCCCAGGGCTGCTTGGGCACATTGATTGGGACACGAGATCTGTTCCTTCAGGCACTCAATCAGGCGCAGCTTCAAAAAACGTCCCCGGTCACTCAGACGAATAAAACTTTAATAGCTCACAAAGTCACCCTGAGAAATGATGTCCGCTGGGTAAATACTAACGTATGATAAAATGATTATAAAACGATAAGAAATATGTATCTTGTACTTCTTTATCTTGTACAGTTGAAGGTTGTAGCATTCAGCCTAGCCTCTCCACCCTGGTGGTGGAATGAGCAGCACCAGCCAGGACCACTATAGTGCCACTATTTAGGACCACTATAGTGCCACATTTTGGCTAAAAACTATCTGTCTGTCTGTCCATCTTGATTGGTATTGAGAAATTCGTGTCAAATATTAGCAAAATTAATGTTTAATTTCTTTCACCAATGTAGCGGCTCCTTCTGATCGGCTTTGTGCAACACTCTTCTGCGCTCCTCTCCACTCTTCTTGCACTTGGTGTCATTTGCCTTAAAGGCCTTGTGAACCACTTTCACTCCATCAAATGAGTAAGTGTAAATGTCGTGTAAAAGGAGTGCGTCTGGTAAGTGGGTAAAGTGTAATTTGTTAGAGAACTGGACTTGTGACTCACAAGGTTTCTGGGTTTGATTCCCGGACAGGGCACTGCAATTGTCATCTTCAGCGAGGTTTTTAACCCCAATTGTTTCAGTGCGTGTGCAGCTTTACATTACATTACATTACATGATAGACATTTAGCAGACGCTCTTATCCAGAGCGACGTACATAGTGCATTTTCAAACTAGGAACAAGAGCGTTTAAAAACAACCCTAAAAAGGCAAATATGAATCTAAGTACTAGGCGCTGGATTGTGTGTTAAAACAGTAAACTAAGTAACTCTTTTTAAACCAGGGTTGGGGAACCTCATCCGCAAAGGGCCAGTGTGGGTGCAGGTTTTTGTTTTAGCCCAGCACTAAGACACCTGATTCTACTTATCAAGGTCTTGATTGAACAACATGATTAGTTAATTCGTTGAATCAGGTGTCCTAGTGCTGGGCTAAAACACAAACCTGCACCCACACCGGCCCTTTGCGGATGCGGTTCCCCACCCCCTGTTTTAAACGAATGTCACTCATGCGTGAATGTAAATGTAGATTAATGATGAATTAAAATATGGACTCTCACCCAGAGGCAGGATCCCATACAGGGCCACAAGCTGGCGGACATCAGAGAGGGAGGGCATGGGTTCGATGTCAGCCTGGCGCAGGGTGGTGCCCAGGTAGCTGTACTCACCTGTGGGGTAAACGAGAGGGGTCGGGGAGAGGTCACAAGGTACACACAGATAGGTTTTCTGTCAGAACGGGGGGGATTAGTTCACGCAGCAGAGCCGAACGATAATGCCCAGATGGAGTTTCCCCCAGGTCGCTAAGTGAATTATGACTGCGCGCGTCGCTGCAGCAATAAGGCACCAGGACGGCTATGAAAATAAATGGAAAGCAGCGATCAGAAGAGTCTGTCCAAAAAGAACCCGGTCATGAGACTGTATTTCTGGAAGGAAACAAACGTGAATCACCACCACCGATGTTACTCACGCGTTTCCTAAATATTTTTCCAAGTAAACTGTTCAGAAAAACGTTTCATCAACGCTAACTTTGTTACAGCGATGAAATGAAGGAATTCAGCAGTGACCACAGACAGCCTGCTGTTTCCCTAAAAACAAAACAACACCGTCGCAAGGCCTTTACATTTACGTCTTATGCAGAGTCACTTAGAACGGTGTGAACTTTAAGAAGCTTAAGGACGAAGTCATGAGGGTCACAGTCAATATCAGTAGTTTATACATAAACCTACAATGTAAAAGAAAGAGAGAAAACACAGGTGCCAATCAGATCCTGTGTGTGTAGAGACACGCCCATTGGCCTGCTGTTGAATTCGGACTCTGACCGACAGCCGGCAGCCCTGACCGGCACATAAAATGGCCGTAGCTTCGCCCAGAAAGACAGGGCCTTCCAGAATCCTATAAGGCACCAAAGTCATGTGCCAAACAAGTCTAACAGTGGCATTAAGAATTAAATAATTAAAGTTGCGAATGGGTTTGAGGGTACAGAGTTAGATGTAACGTCGGTGAGGCTAGCAGAGAGGATGAAGGCTCGGGGTTAAGCTTTCGTTCAGCCAGTTTGTTCAGGTAAACATGTTTTTTTGCAGTCTGCTGTGGAAGACAGACATTGACTCGCCCATCTTGGCTGTAGCGGGGAGCCCATTCCATCACTGGGGAGCCGGAGAAGAGAAGGGACGTGAACGAGGGGAGGGGAAGGGGGGGGCCTTTTCGGGAAAGGCCCGATCTGAGTCATCCCTGCTGGAAAGAACCAAGGACGAACGGCCGCAAATGTCCTCAGTTATTCCTTTTAAAATGATTCAAATGCGTAGCTGAATATGTCCAATTCCCACCCTAATTTGGAATAGTCGATTGACTACTCGTAGCCGTGTTCATGTGCGATCTCCTCTGCTGATTCGGGAGAGTGAAGACATCCTTGTTCGTCCTCCAAAACACGTGGCGTTGACAGCCAAAGCTGCCTCAGCCAAGGTTGTCAGAAGGACAACCCATATGTGGCTTTGGCATGCAGTCCACAGGCGCCTGGACAACCAGCGGTAGTCGCCGCAGAGCAATGAAACATGGACCCCGAATCAACTGAACCCTCCCGTGCCCTGGGCCACGTAATCGGCAATTGCGCATCGCCCCTTGGAGCTACTGGCCACAGTTGGCACTCCCAAACTCAGTTGGCACTCCTCTTCCTGAAATTGATCACTTGATGAACTGCCGACTGTCCGCATTAATCCATGTGGCCCATCCTGTCCACATTAATCCATGTGGCCCATCCTGTTCACATTAATCCATGTGGCCCATCCTACCCCGTCTTGACAGCTCACATCAGCACAATCATCACAGTCATAGAGAAATGTGTTTCCAGCTCCGTATCCTGTAACTTTAGATAAGAGTATTATTAAAGGGGTGGTGGTGTGGAGGGGGGGGTGGAGGATATATAGCAGAGAGCTGGAGACAGAAGCAGAGCAGAGTTCACCTTGTTTCTTACATTTTTTTGGGGGGGGGATTCCGACACATGTTTATGTAATAAATGCTATTAAATGTCGATACTCCCTCAGTGCTCTGCTTCCCCTGTTTTTCCTACAGCTGCAGAACGCTCCCGTGAAGCAAAATGGAGAGAGTGCAAACGGGTCGCAGGAAAAGCCCCGCCTGACTGGGCTGCTGACCGGACCAGTGAGTCATGCCGCTCTAACGTCGCCTCAATGCTCTTAGCTACGAGTCGGCAACATTGGAAAACATTCTTTAGATTCTTCCAGAATGCGTTTCAGCTTTAGCCCGTGCGCTACTGCTGCTGCTGCTCTATAGTGTCAGTACCGTACCGATGTATTCAGACAGTTTGACGTTCATGGGTTTGATCAGGAATCCCCCTAAGACCAGCTCTTCATACAGTGACTCTATTGTCCTACAAACAGAAAGAGAGAAAACACAGGTTCCAATCAGATCCTCAGAGACTCATTATCATTTCGCTAGGCTGTGGTACTCAGTGTAGTGACACGCTGTTGAATTCGGACAGCCCTGACCGGCACGTAAAATGGCCGTAGCTTCGCCCAGGAAGGCAGGGCCTTCCAGAATCCCATAAGGCACCAACAGTCTGCCTGGCCTGACCACACAATTAACTCCACTCCTTCAAAAGAAAGGATGGTGAACATAATTTTGACCACAGCACACACTTCTGAAGGAGTAGGCTCCAGTGGTGAGACACGCATGCATTCCAAAACAGGAAAGTGAAAACAATTGGGGCAAAATGGTTAAAAAGTAATATAAAGGCTGATTTTGCTGAGCCTTTTGCTATCGTATATCCTAGTGCAATACTACAATATCTTTCCTTAGCCTCCACTGGGGATGTAATTAAACCTCATCAGAATGTGTTTGTTATTAGTGGGAAGTTAAAATGAGAGCCAATTAAGTGAGGCACTCAGTTTTCTAAATCACAAGACTAATCATGGATAAATCTTCTTCCAGAGCTTTCACCACAAACTGAAATACTGACATGTGAACACATGATTCTCATTTCCACTTTCCATTTAAATTTTTATTTTCCATTCAACGCATAATCCAAGTCATACCTGGACAACACTTACATGTCTGCAACCGTCGCTGCGCTGGACCCTTTCAATGTTTACTTCAGTCTAATGACGGCTAAGCTAGTTTATCAACAATGGAAAGAATGGTCAGTGGAAGGGCTCCATCACAGACCTGTCCGACGTCTGATCTTTCTCTCTCCTCTTCTTCTTCTTAGAACTCTTTCCTTTCTTCTTCTTCTAAAATGGAGAGAAGGACATACTGTACGTGCAGAAAAATGGGAGGTATGCACAGCTTTTCTAAATAACAATCAACATCAAAACAAGGAAACACTCGCCACTCCCAGAGCAGAATTGGAAAGCAGGACTGGGCGGTGGGGTTACGCGTGGGTTCTGCTTGTACAAGGATTCTCGTAACATTCTGCACTCCCAGGATACCAGGATATCTTCCCTCCGCGGGATGTGATGATAAACGGAGGTCTCCATTCTCTGTGGTCAGGGTTTCTGACCCTGAAAGATTAAGGGTTCAATCCCTCAGCTGAGTCATGCTAAATGCTAAATGCTAACCGCTACCTCTGCATGGCCCGCTGCAATGAAATAAATGGTTTATGGACAATGACCACCTGACCAGAACAGGTACATAGATACCGCATTTAGATAGCTGGTATGGAGCAACAGACAGCTTTAAACAGAGCCATCTTTAAATGAGGATGATAATGATTGTTAATATATTATGATTATTATTATTACCATCTGCTCCGTTTATTTCACTACGGTGTTATACTGAGATTTAGAACATCTTTCGCAAGTGAATGAGCACAAATAAATAAAACATCAAGAATAATTAACTCAATTAAATAAAATGCATACAGGACTGAGGGGACATCGTTCCACAAAAGCAAGCTTCAGTGAAACAAAGCAGCGAGTTGAGTGGGGCGAGTTAAAAATATTTGAAAGCTTTGTTCTGAGAGATTCTATCTGAAAGGTTATAATATAATTATGATATATTAGATTATATTACATAATTATATCATGAGTTTATGGTGGTTATTTTGCTTAGCTCCAGTCATCGGCTGTTTGTATCCTCCCTGACCCGCAGGCCAGCTGGCTGGGAGCCACAGGGGAGGATGCAGTTGTGCGTTTTGTTACACAGTGTTCTTCCAAACCGCCCGAGCGCTGCCAGTCCCAAGGCTGGGATCTCCCGGCAACATTACACTCAGCCTTTACTACCGCGCAGCACAGCACGGACGGGTCTGGTCCCTCTTGCATATGCTGACCTCCAAATGACCAATTAGTCATCTCTGGGTGGGGAAAATAACACTTTCAGTGTTGGGTTTTGGGTTTTCTGTGTACTTTTTACATGTTTTTTTCCTGTGAGCCTGTAGTCACTCACCGTCTTGACACGACAGAAGAATAGATGCATGGTGACAGGCTATAAGGGCCTGTTTTCTACATAATCACAAAAGGGGACTGCATTAAAAAGTCCCCATTTGTGATTATGTAGAAAACAGGACCTTAAACAGGACCCCCATCTTTTGCAATGTGTTTTTTTTAGAGGTGTAAGACAATAGGGTTACAGGGAAAAACGTACCTTAAATTGACAGCTTAATATTTTCTAGCAAACAGAACAAAAAGGAAAGAAGATGTAAAAATAACAGAACAGTCCAGTCTTTGCCCTCGATGAATTGACGTCGCACAGATCAGCTACTGTATGCGTGACTGTCAGTGATGGACAAAGAACACTAAAATGTATTTTGTTACAAACTAGCACAAGTCTAGGTGGCTTTGCAGCCAGCAGAGCACCATGCAATAAGAGAGGTGAGCAGCCTGTATCATATATCAAATACATACAAGCAAATACATATTTCAAGCACAAAAATGGCTTGTTTTAAAAGCCCCATAATGACAGCCATCTTGCTACTTTTTATTTATCGCGGACGACCTCACATTTCTATGGCTGTCGGGATCGAAAGCTTTCTGACGAGGCCCCCGACAGATACGACCCCCCTGTGAGCCCTAACTCATTCACAGTGGGGGGCCCGCACTCGCTGGAGCGGGCGCGCTGCGAGCCACGCTCGATCCGTCATGGGGAGAGGAAAGAATCCCAGTTCGCTAAAATGAGCGGCTGAATCGCTCGATGAGAGGCTGACTGCATTATGCTCTACAGAACCCAGTACGCTAAAATGAGCGGCTGAATCGCTCGATGAGAGGCTGACTGCATTCTGCTCTACAGGAGGATCAGTGGATAAACAAAGGAAGGTTGCCAGATCTTACATAAGGATATTAATCATCACCGGACACCCTTTCAGGAGTTGAACAGGGTGTGTTATCTTGTTTTGTTTACAGAAAGAACGCCAACCTTCACCGCTTTGGAAAGGAAGTCGTCCTTCTAAATTAGATATTTAGGCATTAATATAAGAATGCCAAACTTCAACAGCCCACTGAACAAAAGGTCTTCGTGTGGATCTGCTGCGAGACATTTTTTGCTGTGTTTCTGCAAGTCTAAGTCATAACATTATTTTAATCTCTGAACAATAAGAAAAGTAGCCAGCATAATAAAAATTGCAGCCATACCACTGACAGCGTTGTTGAGTGTTGAACTCGGCAACAATGTTTTTCATTCTCTCAAGGATCTTTCAGCAACTTTGTCTCATCCAAAGCGATCCGTTGACATTAATTACATCCTAACCCAAACCCAACCCTAACCCAACCTAAACCACTCCAAACCTACGTCCAGCCCAAACACTACACACCTGATCTCAAGCCTACCCGAACTCTAACCTCATTCCAAATCTAAAACTGACCTAAATTTCAATCCCACCACCCCAACCCTAACTCGAACCCAACCCCCAACCCCCAGGTTTCACCTCAACTCTAACTCCTAACCTGCACTCAAGCAGAACAGAACCCCAGCATTCTAAATGCAATAAAATACAATAAACATAACAATATAATCCAAGACGGAAAGTCCCGGGGTCAGAAAGTAAAAGCCCTGCCATGTGTTTCTTCCACCCATGAACTCAGCCAGCTGATTTCACTAATTAGTTCTACCTCCTGGCTGATGAATTGTGCTAATTAGCAAATCTGGATGATTGGAACAGATTACTGGGGAGGACTTTTACTTTCTGAACCTGGGTTTTTCACCTCTGAATATAATGCAATAATATATTTTAACATTTTAACATTTGTTCGGTATTTTTAATGACAACATGTGCGGAGATCCGTTTCAGGGATGTCAAATACTGGGCCATGATCGCTTGGATGGGAATGGGGTTCACCATTGTGGGCAGGCACATCAATCAGTCTTCATTTTTGGGTAGAGCCATTAATAGACAGGTTGAAATGCAGTGCCTTTTCAAACGGGATCAAAAAAGCAGAAAGGACCCAACAGAGCCACTTGGGGGGGGGGGCGGTTACACAGGACAAGCCTTGCACATCCTGCCTCTGGAACCCAGTTCAAAGCCCCGCACATGTGGCAGTGTGCAAAACTCATTAAAACTCACTTAACGAGTTTAATGAGAGCCTCGCGGTGCAGGCCGTGTGTACTTAGACACGGACGGCTTGCGCTGGAGATGACCGCGTTTCACCGGCGGAACCAACCAGACAGGCGGCCTCTCCGTCTACCCCCATGAAGGATGAGGAAAGACCACTGGATTTAGCCTGGAATGGAGGGCCACAGTCGGCCCTGCTGGGGGGTGACCGTTTGCCTGGGGTCGGCCTGAGAGAGATCCACCTGACCGTGAATGCCTGATGATGATGGTGATGATGGTGATGATGATGATGGTGGTTGTGGGGGGTCAGTGTCAGCTTCAGGGCTTGTTTTTACAAGCTCCTTTTCCCCCAGGTTTGCGGTTGCTTGAACCGCACTGGACCACTGGGACAGGAATCAGGATGGGGTCTGGAAATTAGTTTGTGGAGCCATGGGGATCCCGGTTATGGTTCATTACCAGCTCCACCATGATCAGCACTTTGAAGCGGAGCAATTACTACCGTTTTGACTCCACTTGGAGTCCAAGAAAGCAGAGCTGCATATTTTTAAATGATATAGTTTTGGGAAACTGCAGACTTGCTTTTCTGATCGCTTTCCCTTATGGAAATGAAATAAACTGCAATATATTATAAATAGACTTGAAAATATGTTGGTAAATATAAAATTGAATGATAAATGTAGTTCAATGTTGTACATTTTTGTAAAAAAAAAAAACGTATTCAAATATCTGAAAGTAACACTAATTTCTATAATAACCCATTTATTGCGAAGTGTTGCAATATCTCGATTTTGTTTAACTCTATTTACTTTGGCCCTCCAGAGGCAATTTCCACCTGGTTACTACTAGTTTTATTTAAATGTCAATATCTCAAAAATATTCCCTGCACATCCATGGTTTAAAGTTCGAAAATGGCGAATGCTCATTTGAACGTTTTTTAAAAATATGATTGTTTCTATACATGAACATGATTTTCTTAACATATATAAATGGTGAATATAATGCATTTTACAGTCTGTGGCTGTGGCGAGAGGAGGGTCGTAAGTGCTTTGGGCTATTAATAGCACCCTCCTATTTCATGGCACTGCAGTTTAACTGGAGAAGCTGAGGTTTTCGCAAGCAGCTACCCTTTTTAAAAATACAGCGTCAAAATGTATGGGCTTTTCTTAAAACTGTAGTTTATAATTTCAGACAAACATGAATCCTGTAATTGAGACGAATACATCTCAACCACTCGGGGCAAAGTTTATAGAGTTAAATACAGTAAAAAATGTATATATTTGTAGTACATCGCATTCCATTAGGCTTCCGTGATTTTTGTTTCTTTTTTTTTTTTTTTTTTTTTTACCTGAAATTGATAACATGGCTATTTCTATAACTAATTGTAAAATAAATCAATAAAATAAAATAGGATCCTTGCAGTGTAAATTTGCAGAAAAGTAGTAAAGTTAAAGTGTAAGTAGTAGTTAAAGTGTAAGTAGTAAAGTTAAAGTGTAAGTAGTAAAGTTAAAGTGTAAGTAGTAGGTAAAGTTTAAGTAGTAGTTAAAGTGTAAGTAGTAGTTAAAGTGTAAGTAGTAGTTAAAGTGTAAGTAGTAGTTAAAGTGTAAGTAGTAAAGTTAAAGTGTAAGTAGTAGGTAAAGTTTAAGTAGTAGTTAAAGTGTAAGTAGTAGTTAAAGTGTAAGTAGTAGTTAAAGTGTAAGTAGTAGGTAAAGTGTAAGTAGTAGTTAAAGTGTAAGTAGTAGTTAAAGTGTAAGTAGTAAAGTTAAAGTGTAAGTAGTAGGTAAAGTTTAAGTAGTAGGTAAAGTTTAAGTAGTAGGTAAAGTGTAAATAGTAGTTAAAGTGTAAGTACTAGTTAAAGTGTAAGTAGTAGTTAAAGTGTAAGTAGTAAAGTTAAAGTGTAAATAGTAGTTAAAGTGTAAGTAGTAAAACTAATCAAAACAAACACACTTTCTTTATACCTTCTTGCTGCTTTTCTTTCCCTTTTTCTTCTTCTTCTCTTTCACTCGGTCCACTGCTATCTTGAGGTTCTTCAGTTCCTGTCTCATCAGCTCGTCAACCTTTGAAGAGCAGAACATTTCCGTGATTCCCACTGAAATGCCATCAAACTGAAAGATTGACAGGTCATTTCACCCTCAACCCTGCCCATACCTCTAGATTGACATGCTAATTCACCAACATTTCATCTTGACACACCGCATGATTGACAGGCCATTTTTACCTGTAGACCCACCCGTGTAAGTGCAAGATTAGAAGGTAATTTCACCGACACCTCCTCCCTTCAGACTTAAAGACTGACAGGGCATTTTAGCTACAGCTTCCCAGACCACACAGTTTGTGACAGCTGAGCTACGCTCACTATAACAAAGGTCATATTTGAGTGCTAAGCTGCCGGGATCCCATCGGGTTCTGGCTAATTGGTTAGGTAGGGGTGTTCCTCCGCCTGAACACACAACAGCGCCCCCTCTGGTGGACCAGCCATGTCAGCTGCATGCACTTCCTGTAATGGCTGCTCAGTCCCCGTTTTCTGACCGCAGAGTGAAAATGGGCGGCAGCTCGCTGTACGCAATGGACTGACCGCTCTCTCACCTGAACTCTGACCTCTTCCTCGACCTCCACCCGCTTCTCATCTCGCACCAGCTGGGCATCAAAGGTCTGTGTGAAGTTTTGGCTCTCATCTCGGTGCTGCCACACCTCTGAAACACAGTTAACGCTCGGACTGAAAGACAATTTTCACCTGAGAAATAACAATTCACACCTGGGCTGTCTTCACAGTTTAGTGTATATAGGCCTTTTTGGGTCTGTCTTTCACCAGAAAGACACATTCCTTCCTACACTACATTTCCCTTTAGACTTGTAGCATGGAGATATTTCCAGTGAAAACACATTCCACTCCTCTTTGGGTACACATATGTGCAGGAAGTGAGGGCATGGTCTACATAAAAATAATGACTCATGGAAAACAAAGTAAAAAAGTGTACTTATATATGTTTGTCACTGGGGCTGTACCCTATTGAGGTACTAAATAGTACCCTTCGGTGTGACTTTTTTTATACCCTGGGAATTTGCACCTCTAAAAGTACAGTTACGTACCCCCAAGTGACTAAAATGTACCTTTAAGCCCAATATTGCACCTTTGAGGGGACATATGTTAAATGTGTACCTGTAAGTAGGGAAATATACTAATCGTACCTGAATTTTTGAGTGTCTATTTTTATTTACTTGGTTTAATTGTTAATTACCTAAATAATCCATTGGCAAGCTGAAACACCTGACACACTCACACCTGACACTCCTCACACAAGTGTGTGTGGTTGATCATGTGAAAAGACGATCAGCTATAGCTATCTTTTGTGAGAAAGTATGGAAGCTAATAGAGGCGAAAGAAATGTGCTCAAAATTCTAATCCATTTGTGTAGGGTGACATGAAAGATAGTTTTCCGCCCACTGCTCTTACCTGTAAATCCTAACAGAAAATAACACAGAACACATAAATTATCCAGCTCCTCATTGCAAAATACAGTACATAAAACATTTTTCCTGTGTCGAAGTGCAACAAGGCCGGTTCAGTGTCTGTGTGGTCAAACGAGCTTTAGCATGAACACGCGGGCCCCGCAGGCACTCCAGCGCTAAAACACAATGGAGCACCGGTACTCCCAACAAGCTGGGTTGGAATGTAACAAAAGGTGGCATTCCTCATCCATTAATGAAACGCGATAAACAACCTCTAAGAAAAGGTAAGCAGGAGGAAGTTGGCAATTAAGATTCCATGGTGGTCAAAACAACACTTCACCGAGTCCTCCGTCAAGCTGCAAGGTCTGCAGGCTGTCAGGCGGTCAAGGGGAAAGAGGAAGCTTGGGGGGGGGGGGCTCATTGTCCTCCCAGGTTTTTCTCAATGGTGCATCCTGGGAAGAAGAATACTCCCCGATGAGTGGAGATGCATTAGTACCATGGCAGGTGGGGCCTGCACTCTTTAAACAGTGCTCAGATTAGACACAGAGCACTTAAACATGTAGACTGTAGGTCTGTAGGTCTCTCTCTCTCTCTCTCTCTCTCTCTCCCCCCCCCCTCCCTCTCTCTGTCCCACTAGGAAGGACAGAAATCAGAGTAGAGGTTGAATTATTGAACATACTCGGGGGTGGGTTGAGCACACCTATGACCAATCAGACCTGGTCAAATACATGTTGAAATACTTTAATCCTTTAGACAGCAGTAATTCTGCATGTTATTGATTAATTCACAAGAAAGCTATAGTTTCACCAATATTCAGAACATAATTCCTGTTCATTTGATTGCACATTTTTAGAAGCAAAAATGTCTGTCAAAAATTCTTAGGGATCAGTAGAGCGATTTAAAAATATCCCAGCTTCTAAAAGGTTTAAGTATGTCAAACATGCATTTGGCCCAGGTCAGCTACAAATTGGTAATAATAATGTTTAAATATTTAGTAGAATGCGGTGTACTGGTATCAGTGGCGGCTGCTGAGCTGAAAATTGAGGAGGCAGAAAACTTCCCTTTAAACTGATTATTGGTCTCAATCATTTTCCAATCATTTCCCTTGATTAACAAGTGTGCCAACGATCTGAACAATAATTTGCAGGTGAGGACACAGTGTCTTTCTTCACATCATGTCAGGGAGATTAAACGGAAAAGTACATGTTAATAGAAATGCACAACCTGCAATAAAAATAATCGAACAAAAGCTGAGCTTTAAGATTGTTTAATATCCATGAATATTCTCGGAATTTGAGTGCGGAGAACAAAGAGCAGATGTATCCACTATTATAATATTTGATTAAAATGTTCACAATTTTGCGATGCAAATGAAAAAATGTATTACTTGCCTAATAGCCTAATTGAAGAGAACTGGTTACATCTGATGGCATTGAGTAATTAGTGAATTAAACGCTGTAGCCTATTGTTAATCAAGGGAAATGATTGAGACCAATAATCGGTTTAAGGGGAAGTTTTCAACCTCCTCAATTTTCAGGTCAGCAGCCGCCACTGACTGGTATGCAGTTTGTGTGGCTGAAGATCACTTAGATCAGAGGGTGAGAGCTGACGTGTCACTGTAATGGTTTCTGTGAACTCTGACCAGGTTTGTTTGTGTGTGGTCAGCACATGTGGCAAGTTTCTAGTCTTTTATTGAAATGAAATGCTTCTATAAAGATGCATGAAAGATATTATCTATCCATTTTACTCTGTGTCTCTCGCTCTCTCCCTATCTGTATCTCCACTTATCACATGCCACGGCCTGCCTGGTGCCTCATGCTCGTCTGTGGGGTATTGCGTGATGCCCGGGGGCAAACTGGAACTGCTTAGGATGTGAGGCCCATGACCTCTGTCGTCTTGTCAGCATTAAAATAACACTGAAGCAATTGAGAGCTCGCAGGCACAAACACGGTCAAACAGGCTGTCCCCCGGACCACCGTTAGAATGCCACGAATCAAAAATTTGTCATCATTTGCCACCAACCGTATCTAATTAAGACCAGACTTCAATCGACGTTTGTCCTGAACTCAAATTAAAAGCAAATGTTGTTGGACCGGACAAACTGTTTATGAAGGGGGGAAAAAAACAAATACTTGTTTTGTAAGTCAAAGTTAATGAAAATGTTGATTGAATCCAGGCCTAAAGGCACCTCAATACAGAGAAATTCATTAAAAATACTAATCCTGAAAGCAGTCTCCCAGCAAAACTGTAATCTGCTGAATAAAGCAGAACCCATTCATATTTCTTCTTTTGCAAATAAGGCAAATCGGACATTGAATGGCCCCCATTCATTCTGTGGTTCGAATAAAAACGTGAATTCCCCGTCTGCTCCCTTTCCCCTGTATCTTCAGTTACAATCCCCACATTCACAGCCGATTCACGTTTTAGTCCTGCGGTTAACTGGATTAACCCCTAAACCACACTCAAAAGGCTCGCTTTACGTCATTTACATGCATTCTCATTTCCAGAGCGAGAAACACTCGGCGTAATCTAATTAAGGGATCAGAAGACTGCAGATTCTCGGTATTTGAGCCGTGACTTTCAATCGCTTCAAATCCAGTATGGCGGCTCGTTCATTTCAGTTCGGTCCTCAGAGGCGCTGCGAAATAAAACCGCCCCAAATCCGACGTGTAGCAGAAGTGATAAACGCGAGAGCCATGGCAACATGCTTTTTTTTTTTTGCTTTGGGTATTCCATTCGATCCCCGCTCACTGATCCTACTGCATATGCTGGATTGACCATGATTCTGGGCTTCAACAATCCAAACCCACCCTATAAATGTTTTCCCTTCCCTTAACGCTTGCTCTATCCCATCTCTATGAACATAAACTTCTGACAAGCTTCACTGCTGTTGCTCGCTAGAATCCTGAGTCCCGCCCGCTCAGCTCTCTCAGCTTAGATGGTTAGCCTGTTTTAAGTGTATTTTCTTAACAGCCATAACAAGGCTACCGTAGCCCTGAATGCAGCTTTGAATCACAGCGTACACACTGGTACGCGCTGTCCTGTCCACATAAACTCCTCTGTGGTTGAGGATTAAAATGTATAACTGTCGGTGTCTCGGTGGCGTAGCCTGTAGAGCAATATCCATGTGCTCATGGCAACCGTGTGACCTTTGTCACATGTCTCTCCCTCTCGCTCGCTCCCCATTCTCTATACTGTGCTGTCCAATGAAGCTGAAAAAGCCCTTAAAAATTTTGTTTACAAAATAATATAACCGTCTATAATCAGCCATATTTTTTGGCTTTTCAATCAGACTGCGGGAAAAAAGCCTTTCTTTGTCACACAGGACATTTTCCAACAGTTTGACGATTGCCTGAGATTATGGTCAGTGAGAACGGTTAGTTAAAGCTTGAATGAATAGGTTACATGTACAATGGCTCAGTGCCTTTTTTGGTGTGACGTATAAAGAAGACGGCAAAAACATGTGCATTTCATTTGGGCCAATGCCAGACAGGTTAAAGGTCTCAAGGGTATTACCAAATCAGGCAGATAACATCTCATGTGGCTTTAACTCTGACAACATTGATAATGTCTCAACTGAACCGTGAGCAAGCTTTCCATTTAAACAGCAGTATTCATACATTTAGAAGAAATGAGTAACAAACAAAGCAATATGTGAAGGAGGAAGTCTGGAGTTGACCTTACAGACAAACTTAAGGTGGTAAGTGGACCATATTCAGTTTCTGTACCATTGTGATTTTAGCACATGGTTTTTTTCCCTTTATCTTACGCATTCACATTATGAACGTTAACAAATGTCAAAAGTAAAGGACTTTCACATCAACCTAGTCCAATGCAAGTTTTTCTTGCATTTTTCTTTTAATATCACGTTTCTGACTTTGCTCATGTTATGCACATACATATACAGTATATGCATGTTTGCCACAGCTCCAAGAACATTCTGCATCCAACCATGCTGAATATGGCCAACAAACAGAACTGGTTTGCATTCACGCTTTTTCATAGCTTTTCTTATAGTAAGTCAGTGCATTCGTGGCTCAGAGTATGACTGTGTGCTGAAAATGCCTGTCTTCATTCACCCTTTGGTCATAGGCCCCACACAATATGGTCCCTAAACATGTTTTCAGCGAGCGTATTTAGCTTCTGATGGTACTAACCCATTCCACTCGCCTTTGCAGTTTTACCTAGTCGCTAGTCCGCGCCCATATAGAATACAGACAATTTCTGCACAACATTAATCCACATTAACTCATTAACCACTGTCCGTTGTTGTTCTCTTGACCGTAGCTCAAAGATGCATGCCAGCTATTCATCGGTTTGAAAACCTCCAGATCACCTGCCCCCTACGGTGCTTCTTCATTTTCATCAAACAAGAAGTAAAAATAAACAACCGAGTAACTGCTGCTTCAATTGCTCTCGTACAAAACAAAATGGCTTCCGATACGAAACAATTACGTTGAAATGCCTCCGAAGCAAAAGCGTGCCTTGAACGGCTTGCTTCATTTGGCATACAGAAAGAACCTACTGACTGTGAAACGCAATCCGCTTGCCAGGTCAGCGATCTCCTTTTTAAAATATTTTTTTTGCGAGGCTCCACAGGCAATCCGATACGCCAAATTACCTTTTTTTGATCCCTCATGATGTGCTACCATAACAGAGTGTTGGTGTGAAGAAGGCGTTAATTATATTCCAGTGAAAACAGTGGGGTTTGGGAGAATCCTATTTAAGGGGAGAGCAGAACCCCTAGGTCAGGCCTATTTTACTACCATTAGCTAAAGGGACTTTTTAGAAATAGCCTGGCACAAGGAAAATGCACAATTAAGCCTAAAATAAACTAAATGCAGGGTCATTTCACAAGCTCATTATCAAGCTGGTCATTTCACAACCTTACGTCAAAAGAAAGCGTGCTTCAACAAACAGACCACACACGTCTTTATAAGTAACAGCTTTTCTGAGTGCTTCTCACAATGCATCAGCACAAACGCGCATAGACTGGAGTAAACAGAGTATTACATATGTTGAATTGCACTCATGTTCTTTTTTGAGAATTCTTGATAGAAAAAATACAAAAGAGAGTATCATTGCAGAATCTGTGCTGGGGTCAAGCAGAATTGGCAATCCTTCAGGTTGGAAACTGTGTTCTTCAAAAGGGATGTTTTACAAATGTCTGCTACTTCTTTAAAAAGAGAGAGAAAAAAATGTTGATTAATTTCATATTTCTGTACATTTTTATAATTCGGGACAGAGATCCCTGAGGTGTACAAGTCCAGGCCTGACGCAGGACTGGATTCTTTAGAGACTAATAGACAGTAGGAAAACGAGGAGCGTGTATTGGTTGAAGGCCTGTTCTCGTCATTAGATTATTTTATGTTCTTCCAAGTTTGTGATGAACCTAGAATGTCTCAAAGATATCATGTGGGAGTTATGGGGGTAAAGAAGAGTATATTTTGCGTGTGAAATGTGTTGCTGACTCAGGAGGTGCTGTGCGTGTTTGATGTTTTTAAAACACCTGCATTAAAGGCATTGTTTCATTAGTGACACTAGGCTGCACTGTAACGATTCAGGCGTAACTCATAAAAATGCTGTTAAAATTTGTACTCCACAAGGAGAGAAACGACAGCGATTGTATCCCAGCGCTCAAGTGCTTCCTTTAATCTGGACAATAACCTGTTTTCGTCCCAGCGGAACGGACGGACGGGAGGGCTCGATTCTTCGTCAGGAGCACTTCCCGCTCGCACGGCCTGTGGCCAGGAAATTGAAATTAAATCTACGGTTCGGGTCCAAGCTGCTGGCCCGTGACGCTGGCATGCTGGGGAAAAAAAGAAGCGGTTTCCCACCGGGGGTGGGGGGGTGGGAGGTGTCAGCACGTGGGCACACCAGCTGGACTAGAGGGGGGAGAGGAAGTGGATAGCGGAAGTGCTCGTGGCAGATGGAGGTGCAGCAGCCGGGCCGGAGTACCATGATGCCACGCGCTGTCTGGGCCTCGACCGATATTCCTCACTCGACTCGTGGATTTTGAGGGTTGTGTTCATGCACCATTAGCGCTTAAACGCAACGGGAAGAAAACACTTACAGACACCTGACAAAACAGAAAGTAAACTAACAGGAAGCTCATCAACCCGCAGAAACATTTCCTTTAAATCAACACACTTGACAGGCAGGATGTTTTACATGCATTTGAATGCATTTTAAAATGTTTTGACCTTGAATTCTTGCTTATTGTTTGAGAGTGCTTTCCAAAAAAAACCCAACTGTCCCCCATTTCCCATGAAGAATAAATGAATCATTCAGATTCTGAATGCGACTCCCCTCTCAACCAAATCAGACCCAAACAGGACAAACGACACAGGAAGTCAATCTCTGAATAACAACAGAAAACTAAATAAAAAAATTCAGAATTTGTTCCGCCACACATGCGAAACAACAAATTATACAAACTCAAAACAAACGAGCAGTGCACGGGAAGGGATGGGGGTGTTCTCGTGACAACGCTCGACCAATCGTATATGAGGAGAAAAAGGCCGGGAGACGGAGCCTGCTTTCCATTAAATCTCAAAGCCTCGTTCTTTAGGAACGCAACCTTAAGGCCCAGGTTGCAGCAGCTGACATTCCTGAAGGAAATCAGAACGAAAAAGAATTAAACAGCTTTGACTCGGGCGCATAATTGCTTCCTGCTGACGTCTGAAAGTATGCCTGGTGCTTTACTTTTTCCAACTATAATAATAGTAGTTCTGCATGTAGACAGAATAAAAGGTCTGACACTTGCTTCTCTGAATGTATATTTATTATTTAAAAACATGCTTTTAATACTAAATTAAAGCTATATTTTCCGATGAGCGAGTCTAACACCCTGAAGGTGAATACAATAAATCATTGACACACTGTAAAACACAACTGTCCAATGCTTGACAGAAGATACTATGAATATGCAATCAAACTAACAAAACTGAAATAAATATCTAGAAAAAGAATTAAAATAAGGAATTTAAACTGTATTCTCACAGCTTTGATTTTGTTTTTATCAAAGGCATGATTTTTCTGTTCAAAATGTTCAACAAGCCACAGCGTAGTTGGAGCTTTCGCAGTAACACATGGCTTTGATTGAATACTAGTGCTTTGCCATGGAGAGCAAAGTTCGATTGGGGCAATCAAGTGATTGACAGCGTGTGGTAACTCGAGCCATTATGGAGTTCATGAAGCCTCAATCTCCCGTGACTGCACCTGCAGCTTGTGCATCAGTAAGTGAGAGTTTCAGTGTTGTTGAGCCAGGTTTGTAGTGGCGAAACCCCAGTGGAAACCTTCAAACAGCAACGAACACCCAGGGAAAAGTTTCGATTAATCATTCATTAACATGAATTCGACACCCCCCCCCCCCCCCCCACTCCAATCTGTACCCTATTAATAATAAAGATACCACGGGAGGAATTTACCTATAAAAAAAACTTTAAAAAACAAAGACGCCATCATTCATTCAAACGGCCTCTGTTGCTTCGCCTGAGCACGGAGCTCCGTGGACGTCCTGAGATAACACTGGTGATTGATTTCCAATATCTGTGCCGTGATTGATGTGTTTTCACAGGGCATGTTGATCCAGACCACCGAAGCTGTATACCACATGCGGCCCCAGGGAGCCGTTGGGTCCACCTTCAGGTGACCGGGTCAGATAAGAGAAAAGGAGGAGAGGGGAGGAAATGAGACATTTTTAGGAGTGATGGAATAGTTATCAAGGCCAATTGCCTCAGAAGCACCAAACATGGGGGCCTGAGCTGGACTTAGGCCTCCCTCGGAAGAACTAGATTCACTTCTCTTCCCCACATCCGAACTTCTTCTAACCAGGGATATCGCTCCCCTATTTGACCGTTAACCAACAGGGTGTGGGAACGATTATAGACCGCACTGACCATGGCCACCCATTTCAGGCACACAGCAAAACAGTTGGTGTAAATCGAACACTGTTGGTGTAACATTAACACCAAAGGGTGTACATTTAACACCCTAGACTGTTTATATGAGACCACTGTCTCAAATGTACACCAAGATTTCTGCTGTGCACATAAAGAGATGAGGTTTAGTGTCTGTTCTATCAAAGTGACTATTCTAACAAGAGAAAAAGTATTCAGAAGACTGACTATAACTGATTATATGAACATAAGAGCAGTCAAGAACCAGTGCATTGAAGGGAAGTGTACAATATCCAACATGCAATGATAGGAAGTTGACTATAAAGGTACTGGAAGAGCTTGGGGCCCTTTGGGGGGAGCTAGAGGTGAGGTACCCACAATGGCGTCCTGTTTCCAAGAGGCCTCTTCGTTCTATTGCTCCCTGTTGGGATCTTTCAGAGAGAGAGTGCCACCAGGTTTTCGGTTTTTGAGTAAACCACCACCACGCACACGTCCACGGTTCACCGAAACTCGGAAGCGGCAAGCAGAGCCTTCCTCCATTAGGACCAAGGTCGGGGACGAGACAGGAAGGAGCGCTCGGCTAGTTAGCGCCGCTGTCATGATAACAGATTGATTCGTCTCTCTGTCAGCCTGTGGCCGCGATGATGTACTGCTGACCTCCGTGCTCATTCCTGGAACAACCCCCCCCTTCACACACACACACACACACACACACACACACACACACACACACACACACACACGCTCAGGGTACCCCTACGTTCGCCGTTGAATCAGAGATGGCACAGTGAGACAGCTGGGTGGTAAGATCTAGCAGCTGGTCCAGCGGGCAGTAGTGTCACACAGCTGGCAGCGTGGGCAGGTCAGAGCAGCTTCGCATGTTCACTCCATTCACCACTCCATCCTCCTGAGCCCTATTGTCTCTCACACCAGGTCTCTCACACACAGGCGGTGCGGAAGCTCTTTCTGGAAGCAATCAATGGCAGGAAACTAGCCCCGTTTTCCCAGGGACCAACGATAAAGCACCGCTGTGCTGAATTAGGATATTTTGTTGTGGTAAATGACACACACACACACACACAAACACACACTCACACGCAGAAACAGTAAGACAAACAACCTTGGACAAGAGAGCAGACTGAGGGAGCATCGATCGGCTTTATAACAAGGGGATCTCCGACGTCGCATCTCTCAGGTCCGCCTTGATTTCAGTGTGCACCCCTCACCGCTGCATCCGGCTGCAGTTCTGCCCTTATTTTGGTTCTGATGTGTGTGAAATAAGTGAATTGAAATGGGACTGACCCGGACCCCTACCGTCTTTGCAGTTTTTTTGGTTTTTAATCACAAAAACTACGTTTTAAGTGAAATGTTTACGCTCGCCAAAAACCTCAAAAGACAGGAAATTAAATTGATCAGCCCTAATGCTAACATCAGCCTGTTCTCCATCAAGGTGCATCAGCACAGAGCTTTGACAACTGCTACAGCCCTGTATAGGTCTACTGTACTCTACTGTACTCTACTGTACTTCTGTACTCTACTGTACTATACTTGTACTTCTGTACTCTACTATACTTCTGTACTCTACTGTACTTCAAACACTTACCACTGTACTCACTGCTGGGCAGATTGCTTAAGATTCAAACCTTCTCTAACACGCTGAGTGTAATAGAATACAAATGGACCCTCTATAAATTATCCTGGCTATGGATAATAGTAATAAAGCAAATCCTGCCTCAAAGAACGAGTGTTCCACAGAGAGACACCAAACCCTCCGTGTGGTGGACCGGACTGGAGGCTTTTAACAGTGTAACTTGTATTTGTTACGATGATGGTCACATTTTTGAAAATGCGGAATACAATGCCCCTGAGATTTTTTTTTTTTTTACAAAAACATAAAATCTCAAGAATTAAAATATATGTTCTTTTCAAAATGGAAGTACTCTGCAGCAATTGTTTGGGTGTCTAAAAGGTTGAAGTATTTCACATAATTAATTGACCCAGGTACGGCCCTTCCCATGGCTGTAATCCATCGGCGTGTACATCCTGGAAGAGCCCCGGTTCTCTGTGTTCACTACAAATCCAATTATTCTGAGCATTTACCTTTGTAGGTCTTGGTTCCCTCCACCATCGCTGGCAGGAAACTGCTGGGGGCCATTTTCCAGCCCTGCTCCTCCTCCTGAAATACCAGAGAAATTGTAATATTTCCACTGAAAAAACAATGAATGAACCAAATTTCTGATGGCTAGTTGTCAGAATCAAGGTTAACAGAATATGATAACAGTAAAATTATGAAGAAAAATGATGACTGTCAATATCTGCTGCTTTTAAATGTGGAACGGGACTTTTAATTCATGTTCCCATTAATGGCATATACAAAATTCTGGGAAAAACGCAAGTAATATAGCCAAAAACCTCCGATGCCAAGATATAGGTCCAGCATTTCTATTTCACTCCCAGCATTGGCGAGCCAAATACGACATTGTGTTTATATACAAAAATCAGCCCATGATCTGAGACGATAACAGATATGAGGAGAAATGGTTATTTTAATAAAAACCAGCTATTCACATATTCTAAGCCTGTCGGCCTTTGTGTAAACACATTTTTCCACAGTCATCTAAAACGGGGGCAAACCTGTCCAGAATACATAATGTTTAATGCTCCATAATATGGGGTACAGATGAATGGCTACTGTCCGCTGTCCCCTGTTCACTCAGACCCCTGTCCCTGCGTGCCCTGTCCCCTCACTTTGCAAGCAGTGTGTGAAAGAAATACCGCAAAACTCGTTCCAAACTAGTGAGGAAGTAGTTTGTAATATTTTATTTATTTATTTATTTTTATTTTTATTGAGAATATCAATCAGTTAACATATGATGATTATTACAAAGTGTAGATTATGAATGAAAATAGAATGAACAAAAATTAAAAAAATAAAAAGAGTATTTTGTAATATGATCTCTTTCACACTTTTACTTCTGGGTTATTTACTGAAATTGTCGAATGAGTGCACCGTTCTGCAGATGAGTGTGCGCCTGAATTCCCTCAACAAAACCCTGGAAATAAGGGGTTCATCCTGGTATTTTAAGTGCCCCAATTTGTGAGAAAAAGCTTTTTGACAATGTGGACTCAAATATGTGCCCCCAAAAGGGTGTAGGCGCAGTCATCACTGGCCACACATCTCCGCCTTTCCTGTCCTGTCTGCATTTCCTGTGACATTCAGGGGTGTGGTGTGATATGCTCCAAGGTGACCTTCAGCAAAGGTCAAGGATGTTTCAGTGCAAAAGGCAAAAACAACATTACTTGTATGTGCTCCCCTGAATGTAGTTCAAAAAGGAAAATGGTTCACCAAAAAAAAAAGAAGAAATTATAAATAAAAATATTACAGTACAGTAGTTAGGAAATTCTTAATTAAACAGTGTACAGTAATGGCATGTGTAACTTGATTTATTACTTGTTTAGGGTTAACCCGAATATTTTAAAATTGTATTTCCTTCCTCGTCAAGTCGTATATCGTTCTTGTAGAGACACAGACATATTATTTTAGCCCACTGAGGCGAATCTGGACTACAAATGTGATAGTGGGGTTCATCCAAGTACATTACAGCGTGACCTTGAGCAAAGGTCAGAGTAAGAATCCGGCTCAGTGTACCTCATGGCTGGTTTAATCTGAAAATAATTGGCCAAATAATGTAATAGTTTTATTTTTCCATCACCTCACAATAGATTTTTATTTTTATGATTTCTTGATTTTTATTAATATTTATGTATAAGCAACTTTATATTGTTTTTATGTTATCTGTTCTATATCTGCATCTGATGTCATGAAAAAGTTCAGCTAGAATATCATAATATTAAAAGAATGCGCACAAGCAATCATTGTGGCTGCCAATGTTTGCTGCTTTTAATGCAGAACATGACTGAATAATTGTATTAATAGCATATAAAAATGACCTACAAAAAAAATACTAGTAATATCGCCAAATGTTATGTATTCTATGTGTATTTTTTGTTTTATTTAACGGTTTTGAACCTTTAGTCTACTATACATCCCTTTTTTAACATTCTTTTCCACCAGGTTGTTCATTGATTGCTCTGTTTGAGTTCATTGCTGTGCCGTTTCTTCCCCTCGTGAGTAAATAGTTAACAGAATATTTCTGCAGCAGCACGGTGTTCCATGACAACGGCTCTGTCTCGAGTGAATCATAGACCACATCGCTTTAATTCTTACTCTTATCGCACGAGGTGATTTATAATTAAACAAGTGCCGTCGCGGAACTTTGCGGTTCTTTTATTTGAAAAATGCTTGGTATCGATTTCTTTAAGAGAGGGCTTTATGAAATCGAGTGTGATTAATCGGTTTATTGAATCATTTGACCTGTCGGCCATCACTCACCATCTGTGTATGACTGCTGCAGAGTGCACTTTATATTACTGATCATTTGCCGTCTCTCTCCCCCGGGGGCGATTTTAGTCTGCGGTCGATTCTTGATAACTGCATTATGGCTGTGACTGCTGTGCTTGTCGCGCACTTAAGCAGAGTATGCATGTAACAGGAGGAAGCGATGTCGGTGAGATTAAAACAGGAGCAGCTGTACACTATTGTACGGAACAGAATTGGATTATGCAATAATCCAATATGCGATTTTATGGAGGCTGACTGTATGCAGATAATTACCTTTACATCGTGCCCCGGACCCCGCCCCCACCCAAACCCATACCCAAACTAACCCCCCCAGCCGACCTGAGGGTAAAGCGGCGCTATAAAATCACGATTGAAACGCTTCCAAGACGGACTCAGGATCGGTGAGCGCCAGCCATGTGTGACGCACTTTCTGCGGTGCAAATTAAAGGGGAAGTGTTCAGTTACTCGCGATCACGCTTGGCAGGAACAATGGCTTCATTCTCTAGCCAATCTGACCAGGGCCAGGCAGAGTAGCCGCCGCGCTTGTAATTCATACCGTTTAGGTAGCCGCCAGCAGGTCGCAAAATGTCATCCGGGCCGGGAAGCGGGGCGAAAACGAACGGCTCGAAGGTCCGAGCGGAAGACAGAGAGATGGCGCCGTCTTCCTCGCTCTCTCGGTCTACGGTCTCGTGAAGGTGAGAGACAACTGCCGGGGATCGTCCGGGATGGACAGACCCTCTTTCTCTGCTGAGCCCCATCTGGTTTGGGATGGATACCCTAAACCGGGCCCCTGTAATCACACACCAATTACACCCACCCCGCACATCATAGTCCTCTCCTGAAGAAGAAAAAAGGCCTTAGCTTCAAAGGAGGGCCTCATACAAAACGTGCATTGTGCATTCTCTGCTGTATAGGTACCCCACTTAAACACATGAACGCCCCGTCTGAAACTAGAAAACCAGATGAATAAATTTTACCCCAACACTTCATTACGGCATGAAGCGAAGCAATTTATGGCTGGCAGCTCCCAATGGCCCAGCTTTTAATTATACTTGGATTTATGTTGACCTCCATTTGGGGCTCTGATTAATAGCCTAATGCTTTGAGGCAGCGGGCGACCATGCACTTTTTTTTTTTTTTTTTTTCATACAAAAATAATTGGCACATTTGTTTAGACGTATCATTGGAATCTCACGTCTTTTTTCCCCCTTTGTACATTCTGTGGGCTCTCTTCGTTAATCACCGCGCTGTAGCTCACACGCGCGTGTAAGGCGATGCGAAAGTACCGAACAGAAAAGAGATGTGACAGAAGAAAAGGGTTTAAGCGCTCTCTGGCAGAGCGAGCTGGGCGGGGCGGGGGGGAAGGGAGGGACGGGGGGGACGGTGCTGAAAGGTTTAAGAGGAAAGGGACACTGGGCCTGTGGTGTTAACGGACCATGTGAGGAATGCTCTGTCGGAATCAGAGACATTTCCTGAAAGCAGTGTCCTGCGGTAACGTAACACAAGCTCAGCCTCGCGGTTCAGTTAGAACCCAAAACACAAGCTCAGCCTCGCGGTTCAGTTAGAACCCAAAACACGACGAAGCTGAGGAAGACAGCCGAGCCAAAGCGGTCAAGTCTGGAATCCATGCCGAGGCTTTGTTAATGTTTTATAGAACATGCGTGTGTATTTATTTACTCTTAGAAATAAAGGTACAGGTTTCTTCTTTAAGGTACAAATTTCCCAAATGTACCCTGAAAGTACAATAATGTTCTATTTGGGTTCTACTAAGTACCATTTCAAGCAAAAATATTTTTTTTATTATGTATTGCTGGCTACAATTTTATGTACCTATAAAGTACCCCCCCCCCAGTGACAAGCATTTGTACCTTTTTAGGTACATTTTTTACCTTTTTTCTGAGAGTGTACATTACAGTACATATTCTTTTTATTTTACACATGCAATTTTCAAATATTTACGGAGGCGCTTTTGCGTTCACCGGAAGAGCACAGCTAGAACAGCGGCGTCACTGTAAAATAGGTTCACCGGATAAATCCACATGGGAAGTCAATTCACATGTCTCCGCAATACAAAATTGAACGCATAATCCTGTCAAATTTTGTCGGAGCAAAACGGTGTGTGGGAGGACTATAACAGCTGCTCTGAGAATGACCACCGAACGTTAACAGCGTCAGCTCCCACGAGGTACTGTATTTTTGGCATGAATGACAAAAACAGAAGAAATTTACGACACGTAGTATTTCGCAAAGGGAGGTACATGATAGGAGTTCGGCAGTATGGAAGCTGCTCCCCTTCCTGAATTATACCTCGGCCCTATTATAGTCCTCAATTACATTTATGTTTGTATATCTAAACTATTATTATTATTATTATTATTACTGTTGTTGTTTTGCTGCCCACATTGAAAATGCTACAATGCAAACAGGTAATCTCTATGGATAATTTAAAAGTTCGCGAAAAATGTCCCAAACTGTAATCAGTTATACTATATGTTATATTCATTAAAGGTCCCAGACAAGCCAGTGAGATCTAGTTTTAAACGCCTTGGCCAGTAAATTAGTCTGCTACACAATGGAAATAGCATCAGTGTGGCTACAGCGTCTCGTTAGCCACAAGGCCCGCATTGAGGAACGGTTTACAGGATTTAGTTTTTAACATGGCATTATTCATTTGCCTGGTAGGAGCCTTCTACAGTTCACATTTGACAAACCGTTTATTTATACAGTTGGACATTTGCTGAATAAATTCAGGTTAAGCACTTTGTTCAACAGTACAGCTGCAGTTCCGTAAACCAAACTGGATATCAACCCTGTGTTTACAAACCCAACCCCACAGCTGCAGCTACATAAATCAAGCACCGTACTTTACCTGTATTCATTTCAAGACAAACGTTTTTTTTTTGCAAGATCTTAAAATAACTTTGGGTATGTAGATGTTTGAAGGCAAAATTTCTGGCTGTCTTAATGAACATTTAGACCAGTTACTTCAGCAGAATTTGAAGCTAGAGCATTCGTAACAAATACTAAAATTGATTTTTTAAATTTTTTAAATTTTTATTTTTAAAAGTTGCCTAACTGACATTTTAATGCGCACAATTTCCATTAGGCCAGTAACAAAAATTCATAACTGACACTAGAACAGCATAATTTAGACGCTAATGGAAACATAGCTAGCAGTGGCAGGCAGCTGACAAGGCCTCCTGCTCCACTGTGACTTATGCCATAGCCGCCCCTCTCCTCCTGTGATAGCATGCCCCTACCTCAGGATCCCCATCGCTCTTCTTCCCTTTGCCCTTTCCCTTCCCGCCTTTCTTCTTCTCCTTCCCTTTTTCCCCTTTACTTGTCTTCCTCTTCTCCTTCTCCTCCTCTTTGGCAGCCAGTTCAGCAGCGAGCTTTAAAAACAAACACGTTTTCAATTCTTTATTTGTGACGACAGTTAAACAGCCAGTGAAGGGCCCCTGAACACTTTCGCAGAAATTGCACACCCGATTAATCACTCTGTTCATATAAATCACCTCGAGACAGTTACTTGGACACACGTGCGCATGCACGCACGAACACACACACAGACACAGACATGTGCACACACAAATATGCCCATGTGCATGCACACATGTACACACACCCACACACACACTCACGCATGCGCACGCACACAGGATTTAACACACACACACACACACACACACACACACACACACATAATTTAAAACCTGACGGATGGATCTGTACGTGGGTTTCTGAGATGCATGGAGTGGCCAAATGCATTACTGCAACGCATTAATTATGCGGGCTGCTTACTGTTAAGCCTCCGGAAAATAATGTGGTCCTGAACACCATTAAAGATTAAAGTTTATGTCTTTTCTTGGTCCTTTACTCGAATGACCATGTACAGCCCTTCAGAGGGGCTGAATGGCCCTTTTGTCTAGAGAGAGCAGACATAGTCGCTCAACCTGATCCAACAGGAACTATCCATTATCAGGGATTAGCGCTAAATCACTGCAACAGGCCAGTGCTACATCCCTGCTATCACAAAACGTTTCAAGAACACTTACTGAGCAATCTGAGTGAATTACTATTCAGACATGAGATAACGCGATGAAGGGTAATTTTTTTTAAAAACAGCCTTTGCATGTATTTATTGTTCCATGAAAAAATGATAAAAGTTTTGTCAGCATTAGGGTCTATGTTTTATTGACTCAGTTAATATTTTGTTAACATGTAAGTTTCCTCTTAGATAAATCTTACTGGAGTGCCGCCTTCTCCAATTTTTTTTTTTACAATTCAGTTTTAACAAAATACTCCAGAAAGCTGTTGCAAGACTATGAAAGGTTAAAGTTTATGGCCAGGTTGTGGTTGGGCTGGGGTTGAGTTTAAGCTTGAGGTTAAGGCTAAGGGGTCAGGGCCATACAATTCATGGACAAGACTGCTAAGAAAATCAGGCCAATAATCCTACTGGCTGACCCATAACCACCACAGCATCACCCAGGGTGCTGTAGTGATGGAATGGCTCTAAAATGATAACTTGGGTCTACAGATGTGGCTATCTGCAACCTGACCCTTCTTGCATTGTAAGCGTCCCAGTGAATACTCTGGTGTGATGTACATATACTGGTTCATCCATGGGTTTGTGGAAGTCAAAGGACTCACCTGCTCAGGTGTCTTCTGTGCAAATATGACCACCGAGCCCCCCTCGTCTATGCTGGGGTAGTCCGGAAACTTCCCAGTGGCATCTCTGCAGTGGAAAACAGCGGAGCCCGAGGCTGAGTTACACTTAAAGATCCTCAATTTCAACACCAGAGAGATCACATCAAGAACTACAATGATTAACTTATCTTACCTTACACCTACTCTGAATTTCTGCTTCTTTAGTCACCTAAATGTATCTGTGCTCACATACAATGCTGCTCAGGTTTTACATTTGAACATCTGAACTGAAAGGCGAGGCCCTGTTCTTTCTCAAGGGCATACGAGCAGATTTCTGTTAATGGGGTAATGGCTTGAATCAGGCCGTAATAAAAAGCAGACCGGAGCCCCTCTGTCCTGATCTATGTAAGAGCCGGAGGTGCTGAGAAACAGACCGCTCGTGAGCAGCTTGGGCTCAGAGACGTTTTTTGTTATTGTGAGTTTTTCCATCAGTTCGCAGAGGCAGTCTGGAATTACATGCATACGGGCGGTACCGCAGCTTTCAATATGGATATGGGCCATTCGATAGTGAAAGGGATAGTCAGAGCCGGTTGCTGGCAGAAACACTACGCAGTCATTTCGGGACACAACCATCCCTGGGCCACACAATGAAAGTTTGTTTTTTGTTTTGTTCGAACACATTCTTGTTTAGGGCCACCAAAACCCTAGAGAACTCTGGGAATAGTGAGCAGGCACTGTTACAACATGTCAGCAGTGGCTCACTTGTTTCAACCAATTATTATATATTTGTTGAAACAAGTGATTGACAGCTCACTGTAGCTCCGCCCATTATAGTGTTCATGAAGCCCTCACTGCCCCATTACTAGTGATCAAAGCCTGTCCAGTGAAGCATTCG